>NW_006499920.1:1762542-1777005 GCF_000471905.2 Amborella trichopoda | reverse complement strand
TTAAATGATATTATAAAATATTGTTGGTATATAATATTATAGTTAGTTAGGTTATAATAATTTGGCTTTTTTTAGCGGATTAGGATTTTCCGCCAATTCGATATTTTAGTGGCCAAATTTTCATCGATTTAGTCAACTCTTTATTGTAGTCCATATATGATTATATAATTAATCCATGATAATTCTATGATTTCTTTTATGTGATGTAAATTTAATGATCAGCATAAGTTCATACAAGGAAAGAGTATCTCAATATTAAAAAATTGATGAAAAAAATAAAAGTTAATAGTGTAGTACCCTCATTTCTTATTAGATTCCTAAAAAACAATATTTATAATGAATTTTAATAAGTTTTTCGGATTTTTTTGAAGCTTTAATCCGACTGATTCAGTCGATTCCCGATCCAGATCGCCGATTCACCGATTCGGATCGGTTTTTAAGGTGCCCGATCTGAGTCACCGATCCGCTTTTTAAACCATTGGTTATAATGTATATAACCAACATGGACAGGAATAAGGCCTATTAATTACATACTTGATACACAGTGAAACAACAAAAAATAAATTTGTTATAAGGAGAAGATAAATGAAAGATATCTTCAGAAATATAAGAGTATTCACATAATACTAGAATCATAATTATGATAAAAAGATTTTCGAAACATAAGTTTCCAAATTAATCTTTCCAAGTTCCCTTGGCCAATAGACACTAGGAAGTTGTGAAACACTTATCCTAACATTCTCGAAATGACTTATGTACTTACATTCTCACAAATCACAAGTACAGCTTAACTCAGTATAGTCCACCAAAGCTCTCTCTATAGATCAAACCATAGACTACCACTTTTAAGCCTCAAAATATCCATCTGTAACTTTGTCCTCGATTCAAGCTGGGTAAAACATGGTTTGTGGACAAAGTCCAAAGCAAGAATCTGTTTCCACATAAATTGTGTTTATATAAACTACATATTATATCTTGTAAATGAATATATCTAATAAGATGTAAATGTCAAAGTGCAATGTGACTAACCTCTAGATGCTATGAAAGAAATAGTTTACACCCTTCCATCCATGCCATCAAGAAGGCCTGACCATAGCCCCTTGACTCGTGGTAGCTGGGCTACAAATGCACTCCAAGGAGGGTAGCCAACACCACTCCCTCTTACACGACCATCCATTCGAAGGGAGATGTACCTTCAATCAGGAATTAGAACATAAGGGTACTTCACATCAGGAGACCCTAAGACATAAAACCTTGAATATGAATTCTGAAAAAGGCTTTCAATACATGAATGCGCCTCTGAACCTTACAATATTTAATGGCCTGGAGCAGACCATATTCATATAATATAGTCTTCTTGGTGCTGGAATATAAATCAAGAGTTGGCAGTTGCATGCAAGTGACAAAATGGCGACTCCATGATGCTTACTTGAGCAGGAACAATGAATATATCATAGTTGGAAGTTCCAAGAAGCTCATGAGAAATTAAAGTTCGTGACAGAGAAATGAATCTTGTGAGTTAATTACAACTGTCAAAATTGACTCGTCATGATTCTTGACTCTTGATCCAACCATGAGAATATAGAAGAATGATGGACAGACAGTACGTGCTTATTTATGGATGATGCACAGGCAAGGCTTGACTGGTTAAGGGGGTTCACATGGCAAACTACGTGCCAAGTTCGAACCCTACAGCTGAACTATCAAAGAAGAAAAAGATAAAAGAATACCACATGACCAAACTTACACTGGTGCTTCTTTGGCAACCTTAGCCAATTCCTTCTGATCATCTAACCACCTGCAAACACAGAGCAACCACAGTTAACAAAAGAAGCAATCAGACCAAATCGATATGAAAATGTTCATTTTTTAACTTCTCATTCCTCACTTGAACCATTCATTAGGGAACATGGGAAACAACTGCCACAGCTTCTTCTTTTTCTCATCTGGAATCTCCTCCTCAACATCCTCAACTTCAAAGTTACTACCCCCATCAGTTACAATAGGCACAACCCTTACTCCACGTTCAAGAAGACTATCTGCATAGGGTTCACTCAGTTTGATGGATTCCTTAATGAAAGAGGCAGGTCCAGAAAGTATCACAAGGCGTGCAAAGCCCCTCAAATCACCTACTGTGATGACCTTTTGATCCACTCTCATCTTAAGATTTGAGAGGCTTTCCTCTCTTGACAGTCTAGCAAGCTGCGCATTTTTGGCACTAAGCTCTCTTGAGTACAGAAATACAAATAAAGCGATTGCTCCCAAGTCTACTCCAAGACTTTTCAAGATCTCAGGAACTTGGTCCGCTTTTGATGCATTTGTCAGTGCAGAGATTAACTGAGTGGTGGCTATTAATCCACCAAGAGAACCACTTGCTATAAAAGCAAGATAGAAAAACATTCTTACTGTGCGAAAGGGAGAAAGAACTTCGCTTCGAATTTTGGCTGCAGAACTGAAGAAACAAATGCAGTCAGGATTACAGAAAAACCAGGTTCATAATGCAAAACCCAAAGATTGCAAAGTCATAGAAAGATAAGAAGGTGGGAGTTCGTAACATTTAATAGCTTCTTACTACTATATCAAATGGTTCCATACATAACATGAAAGAGTTTAAATTCTAGCCTTTTAAAAACACATTTGATTTATAAGCTCATGCGAAACCAAGAACCATTGAGGTGAAGAAATAAGACGGACACATTCTTATTTGCACGGGGTTGAACCATCATCTCTTCACTAGCATTTGGTGCAGCGTAAATAGTTCCTTATTTCCATCTATGAATATAATATGGGAACTGGTCACTTACAAGTGATAAAGGCAGACAACATTGCTTCCACCTTTGGTCATCAGACACATTCATTGTCTTAATCACAAGTTTTTACTAAATCCATTTCTTTCCATCTCTTCTAACATCAAGGACATAAATAAACAAGAACATATGGCTATTAACCACCGAAACAAGGACTATAAATTAATTTTCTATCAGTAGAGTTACAGTGTGAAGGGAAACAAACCTGAATTATTTCAAACACCAGAATGTCTATATTGTTAAGACTCTGACCTCCTACAAAACTCAAATCCCAATTTCCTACAAGTCAGAATTGAACACTTACATTACAATTTTCTCACATGTATAAAAGCAGAATAGGCTACAGAAAAATCTAGGACTGCCAAATCCCTGAAATTTCAATTCGAGAGTGTCTTCAATAGTTTTAACAAGTCAAATCTTCTCCTTGTTTGTGGGTTGAAGATTGGTCTTAGGCGTTTATGTCCATAAGAACCACACTTGTTGGCCGAAATACTTCCCAGGTGTGTGAGAACTCTACTTTCCTATCTGTAGAGATCAATCATTTCATGCCTTAATTAAACATGTTGCCATGATATTCCTATTATCACTTCATTTGAGAGAAGGCACCATTAAGATATATTACCAAATCCTTTTGACATCATACTGCGACATTGCACCGTTGGGCAGCAATTAGTTTTACTCGACAAACTTCAATTGCAAAATACGAATTTGATTTAGGGAATGTGGAAAACTAGGGTAACTGCTGAATCATCTTGTTATATGCTTTTCTATTGTAATGTTTTATTTATAAAAGGCCTTATTGTACATGAGTTGGTATTCAATCACCACACAGTTGATCTACAAAGTCCAAAATCTATACATGACCATCATAGCCAAGACCATAGTCGATTAATACCAACCCTAGTTAAATCCTTGTGAAATACCCTTGATCTACAGTGAATCAATTACAAGATACAAACGTATGTACACAAACCAAATTTGATTAACATCTTCTAATTATCAAAGAGAGAATTGATGAAACGAAAAGGATAATAGGAGCGGGACTACAATACATTTCACATATATTGTCAGGATATATTATCAATTATAATTGTCCTGAATACAACTCAGATTAAAATATCCTACAACCCGAAAACCATTTTCCATAAAGGAAAAGTCAAAGTCGATTAAAACAACTATATTCTTGCAAAGAACAGAGACATAAATTGTCGATTAGAATTGTCCTGAATATAACTCAGATTGAAGTGTTCTAGAAGTAAAACCACCGCCCCTAAAACCATTTTCCATAAAGGGATAGTCACAGTTGATTAAAACAACTAAATCCTTGGAACGAACATAGAAGAATTCTTTTTTTTTTTTTTTTTGAACTAAGAACAGAGAAAAATTTAAAGTTAAACATCAGATTCTTCAATAGAATCCCATTTTATTGGGTAAATAGAAATATAAATTAAATATAGAAAAACAACTAGTTCAACATTAAAAGAGGCTCTAAGTTGATGAGCCATTTGAATCCTAGCAAGGAAAGAAACAAAAGCCAACAAAACAACTACAAATTCTAATAGAAAACCAAACAAAGACATAAACTCATGCCACACCCTTCCAAATTAAACATTATAGTTTTAGTCCAATCAATTTAATACATAACCCAATTAACTTCAAAAGAGAAAACAGCCAAATTCAAAGAATAAAGCATGCTTCAAATTTCAAATAAAGAAACCCATATGAGGGGAAACGGTTCATACCTTATCTCAGCTGAAGAGGGTTTGGTACCAGTAGAGCAAGTAACTCTCAGGCATTGTTTTCTGGTAGTTTTAGAGAGAGAAAATTTTGCCAATGAATATATGGGGTGGAAATGTTTTGAGCTTGGTGCAGGAGAATATGGAGGATATCTGAACAAGAGTATATGTGCCATAGCCATGGCCATACAATAAATGGGAGCTGTGAAATTTGTTTATTGCATGGGAAATTGATGAATTCTTATGAATGAAATGGCCTCAATATATGCTTGCTCACAAGAGGTGTCATGGGTGGATATACTAAAAATACAGCCACCCAATCATGTTTTGGACGTTTACGTGGTAATAGCAAAAATACCGATGCAAATGAAGGGGAAAGGAACCCCTTTAGGCTGTGTTTGTTTTGTGGAAGTTTTAGCGTTGGAAGTTTCACTTCCAAAGTCGCGCCTTCTAGGGAGCATTGAAGCCGCAAATTCTACTAAAGCCTCGCTTCGTAACCTTATTTGAAACATTGTTAGTATGAAAAATCCGTACGAGGGCTCTAAAATCTATTCTGCAGCTTGAAAAATAATATAGATCTCGTGGATTTGTGAGCACTTGAAATGGACAGTCAAATATAAATTGAGTTTCGAACTTCCGAAAGCAATAAGTTTGGAAATTTGGCTATCGGAGCTGAAACCTCCATGAAACAAACCTATCTTGAGGTTCTGGAGGCACATGAACCATGAGACTCGTCCTTTTTAAAACTCCGTCTCACCGAGTTCATTACAGTAAACCGGGTCATTTTATTGGACTTTGGGAGATTCCTAATGAAATTTATCCTTTGTTTTGAATAATCGCTTGAGCATTTCAAAATATGTTTTTTTGCCCTATTACCTCTGAAATATCAGGTGTTGGGAAACCTTTATACCGGGGACCAGGCACATATAAAACATACCTGGATATTACTCCCTTCAGATTTAAATAGCCGGGTAGGATAGCTTCATTCATATTTGTTTGTAAGGGAAAATTACGTATATATTCGTTATAATTTATGTTATTATAAAACTATCGAATAGTTTTCGTTATTATCTCTTTGTCTATTTTTTTCATGTCATAACGAAAATTTTAAAAAAGATAATTTTACCTTTTTTCGGTTGTTGAACAACTGAATTCAATCGATTTTTTGTTGTTCAAAAACCAAAATTAGGCCAATTTCGGTTTTTGAAAAACCAAAAATTTTAAATTTTCTGTTTTTCCAGAACCGAAAATTTTAAATTTTCGATTTTTCAAGAATCAAAAATTTTAAATTTTTTTCGTAGGTACTCCTATTTTTCGGTTGTTGAATAACCGAATTCAATGGATTTTCGACTGTTGAACAACCGAATTCAATGGATTTTCAGTTGTTCAATAACTGAAATCCTCTATACCCGTCTTTTTCTTTTAAACTCTTCCAAATGTTTATCCACGTAGATTAGTCATTAGAGAGAGAATGGATATTTAAACCTTAAGGTATAGAGAGAGAATGGATAAATGTTTCAACCCACATAGGAGAGAGAATGGATAAACGTTTAAACCCACCCAATATAAGGTATAGAGAGAGAATGGATACACATAGGAGAGAGAGAATGTAATCCATTCTCACACTATACCTTATATAAGGGAAAAGATGGGTAAAATGTGGGTGAAGAAATAGGAGAGAAAATGGATAAATGTTTAAACTCACATAGGAGCGAGAATGGATAAATGTTTAAACCCACCAATATAAAGTATAGAGAGAGATTGGATAAACACATGAGAGAGAATGTTATTCATTCTCACTCTATACCTTACATAAGGGAAAAGACGGGTAAAGCGTGGGTGAAGAAGGGTATAGAGAATTTCGGCTGTTGAACAACCAAAATCCAATCCATTAAATTCGGTTGTTCAACAATCGAAAAAAAAGGAGAACCTACAGAAAAAAATTTCGGTTCTTGAAGAACCAAAAATTTAAAATTTTCGGTACTTCAACCTTAAATTCAAAATTTTCGGTACTTCAACCGAAATTTTGAATTTTCGATTTTTCAAAAACCAAAATTGGCCTGATTTCGGTTGTTGAACAACCAAAAATCAATTGAATTCAGTTGTTCAACAACCGAAAAATGATAAAATTATCTCTTTTTTAAATTTTGGTTATGACATAAAAAACGGACAGATAGATAATAACGAAAATTATTTAGTAATTTGATAATAATGCAAATTATAAGAGATATGTACATAATTTTCCCTTAAGATAATGAATGAAAGTACAATAGATACGTACGAAAAGAGCAGAAATAAAGGGCAAAGAGAAAGAAGAGGAGAGAGAGAAGGGGAAAGAGGAGAGGACTAACAGAAGCGCAAAAGCTTAAAGAAGAGAGCCCTCTTTTACAAGCTTGTCGGCATCAAAGTTCTTCAACATGAAGATGTGTAAAAAAGTTACCTCTCTATCATAAAGAGCATAAACGATGACATCCATAGAGGAGGTCAGTAAAGAGCATAAACGATGACATCCATAGAGGAGGTCAGCGCCAAGGGACTGTTGCAGGGGCTTTGCACTAAGAAATGACGTTATCAGAGTTACCTTTTATTATCAGCTTAGAATGATGGGGCGTGTAGTTTTTGCCCACCTTTTTGAAAATTAAGTTTAAGTCAACCAGCAGGAGGTGGAGTCCAGGAAGACGACCGAGAGCCTCTTCTCCTCCTAAAGAATAGCCATTCTTTGAAATGCAAAAATAAAAACTTTTTTTTTACTGAAGAAAAGGGGGAGTATACTCTGGCCCAAGTGGTAACCAAGGCTTGAATGATCTAAATCAAGGTAGCCACATCACGACATTTACCTTCAAAAGATCTCAGGTTCTTTTCTTTCTAGAGTGACCAAATAACAACAGCCAGTAGGATCCTCCATAAAATAAGCCTCGTCTCGGAGAAAATGGGAGACCAAATTTGATATAAAACGTTAACAGCTTGATTGGGAATCCAAAGCCAAGTAGATAACCTTTTTACCCAATTCTAGACCTATGAAGCGTATGGGCAGTGAAGGACAATATAATCAAGTGTTTCCCCTTCATTTTTGCAGAAAATGCAGCCTAAGGCAAGCACCATCCCCCTTCCCTGCAGTTGATCAATTGCGAGTGGTCGTCGCAGACGAACAAGCCATAAAAAACCACGCACTCTATGGGGTGCCTTGCAAGACCAGAATCTCTAAACTTCCAAGTCCACTTCGATGAACCTGTCATGACTCAAAATATCATAAAGGGAAGAAATTGTGAAGTGGCCCTTAGGTTCTAGTGTCCAGAGAACCCTATTAGGTCTTCCCGAAAAATAGAAGAAGTTGTATAGAAGACCCATAAGGGTAATGAATTCTTGCTCAACAAGAACCTCAACCCTCCTGACATCAAGGGAGATATCCCACAGGGTGCTTCCTCCATTAAAAGAGACCATAGAGAGAACTTAGGCTGATTTCTACGCAGATTTCTACACTGACCTCCTATATAGATGGGGAAACAGCAGATATAGGGGATAATGCTGCAACTATTTGCTATGCCAAAAGCTTGTCGTTGTGCCATTCCCTACAGAACCTTAGAATAAGTAAGGAACATGATTCTAACAGAGAATACCTTTCCAGACCTTAAAGGCAGGAAACCTTGGGGGTTGTCTCCCTATGGGCCAAAAGGGGTCTCGTCCATACTTCTCAAGAACCACTATCTCCCAAAGCTGGTCTTGATGCCGAGAAAGTATCCACCACCATTTCGTAAGGAGTGCCTCATTGATAGCTGAGATTCTCCTTATTCCCAATCTCCATATGGGCCATTTTGTAAGGAGTGCTTCATTTCGTGAGGATAACTTCAATCATAATGTCGCAAGTCAGCCTCTAAGCATGTGATCTTCACGGACTACTTATAGTATTTGATTTTTATTTTAATTTTATGAATTATTTTGATAAAAAATAGGTTTTGCACGCTTCTCATAAAGTGCACCTAATAAAATAACAAAAAAGTATTTACGACAAAATGATCGAGCCAAATCAACCATTTGACTTTCAAGGGTAATTTGGTCATTTAATTTATAAGAAATCTTTGTTATTGTTTCATGTTAGGTGCGCTAAGGAGAACACATGCCTCCAATTTTATGTTATGATGATTTATAAAAGAGACTATAAAATAAAATAGGAAAAGTATAGACTGATATCATTTACCATTGATACAAGATGGTCACATTAATCTTGACCATTGGATGTGAAATTGGATGGCTGCAATTATTCCATTGACCAAGCTCAAACTTTAAAAGAAATTGTCTCGAACTTTATAACGCATCCAAACTATCAAATTTCATATCAAATAGTTGTAAGGAATTGTGACCACCTTATACTAAAGATAAATGATCTCATTATATACAATCCCAATAAACTAATGCTAACCGTCTATTCATATCATACGGCCAATTATAACAATCACATGTACTTTATATGCCGTTTGCACTATGTGTAGTTGTGACTAAAAAAGATTTAAGACTTGTCATGTCCAAACAATCCATTAATATGAATTCTCAGGGTATCAACTATTCTCAAGGAAAGTTTAATGAAAAATTTTATTTTTCTAGGAAATGAATTTTGTGTATAAAGATTAAATAAAGGACGCACATGATATACTCTTGTAGGAATTTGTTTTACATAAACTCCTTCATGCCAAAGCTCCTACCTAGGAGGATGATTTATTTATTTGAAAGAGTGGTTTTCCTTCATGCCAAAGCTCCTACCTAGGAGGATGATTTATTTATTTGAAAGAGTGGTTTTTGGGCATGTCCACCCGGACTTGGACTCAGACTCGGTTTGGAGGCAAGTTGGGGGCAATTTGCGACCACTAAGAAAATGGTTAAAAAATAGAAAAAAAATAAGTAAAAAAAAATATATATTGATTACAATATGATTTTTAGATGATTTTGATAGGTTTTAAGATAAGATTAAACTTTTTTTTTTTTTTTTTTTTTTTCTTCAATTTTCTGAAATGTTCAAGGTATAAATCAATTTTTTCAATAGTCCTATATAGACTGTTTGAAACTCAACTTTGATGAGAGTTCATTGAAGAATCCTGATCCTGCAGGATTTGGTGGACGGATTAGGTATCATAGAGGCAGTACTATTATCTTTTATTGAGAACCTTGTGGAACTGCTACAGTAAATGAGGCAGAGTCTAAAGGGTTGTTAGAGGGCTTAAGGCTTTTATCGAACTTGCGTGGTCATAAAATTGTGGAGGGGGATTCGTCAAATGCCATTGCAACTTCAATTTTCCTGGAAATAGGTGATTTGCTATCAAATTCATATGTGGATCTTTGTCATTGTTTTACAGAAGCTATATGAAGCGGATTCTTTAGCTAAAAGTGGGGTACACCAATCACCATTCGTGGTGACTACCTTTAACTACTCTTTTTTTTTTTTTTCTGTATTTAAGATTGTATTTATTCTTTGTACCTTTAACTAGTCTCTTTTAATAGAAAGTAATTGGTTATTGCTCAAAAACTACAAAAATAAAAAAAGCCTTCTAATGCTTTCTATTATATCTTTTAAGTCTCCTCTGATTTTAGCTGCTTTTTTTTTAATTAAAAAAGAAAAAAACAAATTTCTAACCTTTTTTTTTAACCTTTTCACCTGTTTTTTTTGGGTGTACATAACTTTGGCCGAGTCCTATCAGACTCGGTGAGTAACTCATCTCAGATAAGCACCAAGTACCTTATTTTAAACACTAATTTGAAATTTTGCTAAATATTTTCGATTTATAAGATGACAAAATTTGTAAAAAAAAAAAAAACAAGAAAAAAAAAAAAAAAAAGGAAAAAAGAAAAAAGAAAAGAAAAGAAAAAAAAAGAAAGGGATTTTGAATTATTCATAACAAGTTTGACCATCCCTCAAACGGGTGGTAACTTGCAATATGCAATGGGGGGATGGGATTTTCTTAAACCATTTATATGGTGCCATAGGAATTCCGTCTTCCTCTTTTTTAATAAGTTAATTGGTGAGTGAATTTGGCCGGCAACAAATTCCCATAAGTATGCTCTTGAAAGTAGATGTACACTCTCATGTCCGCGGTTATCATTTTGCTAAATGATAGTGAAGGTACAAAAAATCGACTTGGCCAGGTACTCGGCCATTGGCCGGGCTGAGTGACTCACATGAGTCTTGAACTAAAAAAACAAAATAGGAAACAAAGTTAAAAGGTCTTTCAAAATTAAAAAAATTCCAAAGAATTACTGGAATAATTAGGTGACTAAATAAAATGAAAAAGAGCTATAAAAGATGAACTATGAAAACATGGATTTGTACCTTGAATATTTCAGAAAAAAATTTAAAAAAAAAAAAAAATGTGAAAGTTTTCAAATGATAAAATGGTTAAAATTAATTGTGACCACCTTGTACCATTAGGTAAATGGTCTCATTATATACTTTCTTTATTAAAAATTGATAAAATATTATAAAAAAAGATATCTAACAATTATGCTAGTTTTTTTATATTTTTTAAAATTTTTATACACTTTTCAAGTATTTATTTGTGTGCCTAACAAGTTGTACACCTAACTCGCCCACGACTCGCCTCCGAGTTAATTGGCCAAGTCCAATGGACTCGACCATAAAAATATACACAGAATTTCCTCTCAAAATAGATGTCACCCAAACGGCATTCCTCTCAAATCCATGACAGATCTTTCACGAATTGTTTATCATAAAATAACCTCAGACGATTTTACATGTTGGTCCCGTATAATTATAGGGTTGTAATTAAAGAAAATGGCTTGACATTGGTAGTTAGCTTTTTTATTTCTTCTTTTTTTATCCTTCTTTTTTGACAAGTACTTAATTTTTTAACATTGTGGACAGTGGATGCGCATTAAAATTCCTTGCGCAGGGCCATGCTAATCTTCTTGGTATAGTTCCAATTTTATCGGATGTCTTTGTAGAAACATCTTCTTCAGTGACAAAAATATTTATCTATATAATTCGAAAACTTGAACTTTAATTTATCAAGAGTGACATTACACATACATTTTGGATATATAAAGTTCATCAGAGGAATACATGTTTCCAGAAAGGTGTTTGGATTCGTAAGTTATTTTGGATTCCAAGTCTCGTCAACAAACGAGACCAAATACAAGTGCAAGCCTATGCTTTACTTTGTGTATTGTTGGAGTATGGCCACAAATGCCTCATGACCACCATTAACCACTATGATTCTTCTTTCGTTCCTTTTCTAATGGAATTAATAAAACTATACATGATTTCTATAATTTCTATATCTAATATTTCATAATCATTTTCACTATATTTTATAGAATGTGGCAATTTCTTTCTTTTTTTGGGTCACATTTTAATAAATGCCTTAATAGTCAAATTCAAAAAAAAAAAAAAAAAGTAATGGAGGTGGGAAGCTCAACTATAAGATGAATACTAACCATTGGATGCAAAACCTACTCCAAATGTGATCGATGCCAGGTATAAGCCCAAGGGGAAATGAATATCATTGATTCTATCCTCCAGCTAAAGCCCCATGTTCTCCCAACCGCTATTGTGATCATTGGAGCAGACAGCCTAAATACGGAATCAGCAGTTTTTTTCTTTGAATAGGGTAAGACCAGGGAAACTTGCAAAAAAGTAAAAAAGGCTTATTCTAGAGCTTCACAAGAGGAGAGTTCTATAGCATACCAGAAAATGAACAAGAAGATTATGGCGATAAGACTTGTGTGATCTTGGGAATGATATGGTCATATTACTGTTGCATCAATAGGCTGGATGATGATGGAGAGATAGTCGTTCCCACCAAGTTCAAGTGCATGTCCCACTCGATCACCATCCAACTGATTGACCGGACACCAATCAAGGTTCATATGGCTATATGATTGAGGTTTAATCAGCATGACACTTTCCAAATACATGTCGAAAAACAGAAAATCCTGATGACAAACAGAAACTAATGTAATATTGTAAAAAAAAAAAAATCTCCAAATAGTGTAAAATATTCTCCTCAATTTGATGCACACTCACTTGGGTGCTTTCCTAGTGTTTTTTGCATGTAACAACATGGATAACATGTCTATGGTTTGGACAGGCGTCGCTGCATTAGAATCACAATATTTGCTTCTAAAATTTTAGAGATTTTGGATACAATTATTGAATTATTTTAGTTGAAATCTCACCACTAATGCATCTAGGGTCACTTAATTTCTAATTCTCTTAGGCAAATGATGTGAAACGTTTTGTATTTGAAAAGTTAATATTATGATGGAGTTTCTGATACTTGTCTGTATCAAGCATTGAAACAATTGTATTTGGGTCGAGCAATGTTATATGTGTCGAGCACCGACACGCATATAATTGTTCCCTTGTAATAACATGTGTGTGTATTCACTTTTCCCTATGGCTCATCACTCTACCACAATATTACCAAGGTGTTCTCTCTTCTTTCTTTTCTTTTTTTCTTTTGTGGCCGCTTAAGTGCAGCACTTGGTCGAAGAGGTTATGCTTGTGTCTAGCTCAAGGAAAGGGTTGGGTTGTGGTGGTAGCACCCTCATGTTTAGTTATCACGTTGTGATTTTCAATCTTACTGATACCACCAATTTATTTCTTCAAAAAAGCTAATTCCCTACTTTATGAAAAACTGGTGGTGACCTGTCTTCCCTGTTGAATTACCCAAAAAAAAAGCCATATAATTGAGGTTTAATCATCATGACACTTTCTAAATACATGTCGAAATCTAAAGATAGTGGGGGGCAAAGCCACGTGTCAGACAAAAGTGTCGCCTTCCCTTAAAACACACGAGTAAACATAAGAGCTTCCCTACCTTTCCTGGTTATCTCACATACTTAACACCCCATTGCATATGAGAAGAGCAGGGCATACATACAACCCATGTTTTTCCAAGATGAAATTTTATTCATGCTGGCAGAATTTTGAGGTTTGTTAATCACTTGCAGTGGTGGAAGAAGGTTGTTCTGGTTTTGGTCATAAGTATTTGGCTTACAAGCCCACTCTCTTTTATTGCATGTAAGAGGAAGTTTCCTATTTTTTGCAATATTATTAGGTTTAAAAGGTGGTACAATGTTATGTAAGGTTTAGAAGTTGGTAAGGTGGGAAAGTTGGCACTAGGCTTGAATGGCGAGGGTGCTAATAAATGGAGCACCACATCTAGGCTTCTATTCACACCTAATCTAAGGGTGTGTTTGTGAAAACAAAAATTTGGAAGATTTAAATTTATTTAAATTTGAATAAATGCATTGCTTGTTATATATACTAGTGGAATCAACTGTAGAAATCAATTAAACGACCATATAAATAATTACGTAAATATGTAATCAAGAGTATGTAGATATGTTTCAAGCATTTATATAAATAATTTCCTAAATATGTGATGGAATAGGATATTAATATGTGTTAAGCGATCAACTAAATAATTACACGCTTTTTCAATAGGGAAGTGCATTACATGTAAAACATAATCATAATATTTATCTATGATTCTAATTATATTTACATAATATTTTAATATTCATTATAATATTAGGATCACCTTATTAATGTTGATTTTAATACTACTATAAAAGCAGTTGATGATAATAATTTCAATTATTATCTTAACTTTAAATTAATTATAACAAATTAATATAATTTAGTTTTTATTATTGAATATATTTATAATATTTAATTCTAATTTTATATAATTTTCATAATTATAATTCATGAAACTATACTTATTATTGTTATAATACATAAATTACTACCTTAATATTAATAAAATTGTAATAAAAATAAATATATATTAGAATATTTATAATTAAAAACATATAATTATGATATTCATGAAAAAGTCATATTTATTTTGTTATTACTTTATTAGCAATATGTTATAACTGCTAGAAACATCCTCAAGTTAATTTGG
>NW_006499920.1:1737927-1758979 GCF_000471905.2 Amborella trichopoda | reverse complement strand
TTATATATATATATATATATATATATATATATATATATATGGGTGCATGTTTGTTGACTATATGTATTTCAGAACTTTCATAGTTTTAAAATTTTAAGTATTTGAGTAGACTTTATTTATTTACTAACCATATATTTTATTTGTGAAAAAAAATTATATAAGGGTGAGACTCTAAAAAATCCTCAAATCAATCATCTCGACCTCAAGATGTATAGACATGAGAATAAATATATTTCAACTTTTAAAAATAGTGCAACTTGTAATGTATTTTTTAGACCGTTAATTTTCAAAATATTGAAGTGTTTATAGATCTGCTCTATCTATATTATTTTTTAAGTTTTAATTTTTTTAAATAATACAAAAATAAATTTTGAATCTATCACAAATATTTTCAATACTGACTTTCGATATTTATTTTGATTATTTAGGGCGTAAATCTTATACAAATCGCACCCGTGCCTCATTGCTCATCAAAACCAAGGAGAAATAAAGAGAAACACGTGAGGCTCTGAGAGAGTCCATCAAAATTTGATTTCTTATAAGTATTTGCGTCTATGCATATTTAAATAAGAGAGAGTATTCATGCATGTGCATATTTAAATAGGAGAGAGAGTATTAATCAATATATGAAAGAGGCTTATTCCTCTTAAACTTAGGACATTTATATGGTTATTGCATCTTAAAAAACGATTAATGGTTGATATAGTGAAGGATCGTGGTAAAATAGTGACAAATGTTTCTATATTGGGTTAAATGTGACGAGGAAACAATAGATCATCTATTTTAAAATGGCTGTTATTTAAAGTTGTAGGTGACAGACTGAGTGTGCATATAAGTAGGTATTTATTTATATTTTTTTTGGAAACTGACAATCTAGTAGGTTATTGGACGGCAGGAGAAATAAAGGGAAAATAATATAAAAAATAGTAAAAGCTACCTATAGGAATGATGGAAAGAAAGTAAAAGATGAGTTTTCGAAAATACAATTAAATGGGCTTCAATTAAATCAAGCTTTGAATTAAATGAGAAAATAAGTACCTCAGCAGAATGAATGAACTAAAAAAGATTGCATATCTAAACAGTATGTCATGTATAATCTTTATGTGCTCATGGTAAAAACACGGGTGGGTGATCTGTGAATAGATTAAATTTAACTTTGATGATAGTTCTACAACCATCCCGATTCTGTTGGAATAGATGTTATTATAAGGGAGTCTTTGGGTAACTGATAATGTGAATTAGTTTGTGCGTATGGGTAGATTAATTGGTAATGAAGTAAAATGTATATTTTCACCTGAAACATTATATTCTAATAGAAAACTTCATTTCCGGTTTAAATTTTTTTGAAAATCACCCAGAAGTCGAGAGTTTGGGATTACTGATAGAAAATATAATATGGAAGTGAATTGTTTGGCAAAAGTAGTGTTGCTACTTAAGTCGGAGTAGATTGCTAATTTTACTTGTTTTTATTAATAGGAAAATATCTCTATATCTTATTTTTAAGTTTTATATCTCAATAGATCAAAGGATTCAAAACATATCTTAAATCATAAAAATTGTAAAATCTCTAAGCTAATTCTTTTAAACTTTGCCTCAAACAAATGTAAAAAAGACGTATCCTTTCTAAACATCATCATTTCTTTCTCTTCACATGATTTTCTCTCAATCTCTCTCTGCCTATTTTCCCACTCTCTCTCCTCTCATGTCTCTCACTCTCTCCCCCTATTAGAAAAACAAAGAGAGTGAATGTTAGAGAGAGAAATTTGAGGGAATATATCACGTAAAGGGAGGAAAGGTTTAGAATGAGCATATGTTTTTTTATATTTGTTAGGGCTAAAAAAATAGTTAAAAGTGGGTAAAGTTAGTCGGAGAGTTAGAAGATATATTTTGAATTTTTTGGTCTATTGAGATATGAAAACCAAAAATAAGGAATACGATAATATTTTCTCTTTATTAATTCTGTAATAATATTAAGATGTTTTGATGTTAAATCCATTTTTGGTCTTTGAATTCTTATATTTTATGATGCAATAAACTATTAACTATTCTAAAAAGAGAGTGTTAATGAATAAAAAAAGTTACTTCCTTAATAAAAAAGGAAAATATTTAATACTTTTGTCCCGATATTGTGAAAAAAGCATTAAAAATCAACGTCAATCTTAATCAACCTACCTATCCAATTGATTTCCATCCCTCTGTACCAAAAACGTAGGAGAGGCTCTCCAATTCTATATCGTAGCAGGTAAAAAAACTGGACAAAAGGAAATCGATGGCAAGAAAATCACAAAACAATGGGGTACCTGTAAACAACTCTATATCGTAGCAGATAAAAAAACTAGAAAAAGGCAAATCGATGGCAAGAAAATCACAAAACAATGGAGTACCTCTAAACAACAAAATCATTGATGCGAGGAGAGAGGGAGTCCCATCATAAAGCATTTATAGATCCCTAAAAATCGTCGAGACTGAGTAGCTTTTACGATTCAACATTAAGCATACTGACGATGGGGTTGGGTAGTAGCGGTAGCATTACTTGTACTCTCACCTAATACTTGTAGAAAATATAGAAACCTCCACTGAAGTTTAAGAACAATATTTTTCTTCCTCTTATGTGTACTCATGTTAGGAATGTGGTTTATTATATATGTTAGTTTTTTTTAGTAGTACATAACTTTGTAATCCTATAAATTGGGGCTCTTATTCACATCTTTGACAAGCTCAATAATGCATATTCGACTTAAGGCCCAATTCTATAGAAATACAGTTTCTTCACTACAATTTCAAAAACTACTAAAGATTTAGAAAACCAATAAGGCCTCTTCATCCCTACTGATTTACCCAAAAGAAATATTTCAAAAATATTAATAATGGGCTTAAAGCTAGGTGGACAAGATAGAAGTGCGTCAAAACATGACGTATTGAGTTCCATTCATTTCAAGTGCCAATCCTAAACTAGCCATACATACATGACCAATAATCAAAACTCATAGTGGTACCAATAACCAAATTCCCTTATAAAAATACATTTCAAAATTGTATGTTTAATTTTTTGTAACAAAAGTCAAAGAGTTTTTAACAATTTAATAGGCTTAAGTTTGATCCTTAAACTCGCCTCGGTCATCGAGGCTAAGTTAACTGGCTTTGTCGGAGTGGACTTGGCCAAATCTTAAATCACTCATCCAGTTATACTAGCACAGGGAAGAAACCGTTCTCAACTTTGGGAGAATCGAAGATCTCCTAGACATATTCGATAGTCATATCCTTGCTGCAATTTGCTACGGCTTGAACAATCAAGTCCCATAAGTTCTTCAAGTTAGCTTAAACCAATGTTTTAAGAGTCGCCTCGGGGCCTTGGACTCGGCCCTGGCTTGAGGCGAGTTACTCTCGAAAGTAAAGTGGACTCACCCAACTCTAAAATTGAATTGGGAAATTAACAAAATTGTGAAAATCAGAAAAATTAATTTTGCTTTTTGGAAAAATTTCAATTATGAAGTCCAATTTCTGTTGAACATAGGGAACTTAAGCAAAAAAATGCTACACAGTGCCTCTGATATAAATGTTGTGAAATTCAATCTCGAGAGTACATGATATCTATGAATGCAATTTCACCTCAGATATACCAGTCCAATACATAAAAATACAAGATCAACTGTAGATAATATGAGTGTTGTTGCGGTTTGCAGTAATTTTGGGTCTTATAGGCGAGGTTGGGGGCCGGCAAAAAATCCATAAGCTTTGGATGGAGTAATGGTGGGCTTCCAAATTCTTTATGGAAGCAAGAGAGAGTCAACATGAGGCAGTTCCTCTTTGGTATATGTAGTCGAGGCTGATCGGTTTATATTACTAAGCAGCCACGCTCTATATCTGCCTCTTCCTTAGGTTGGGATTGTAGTGGAGATATACTAGGTTGTGTAGTCTCTCAATCTTCAACATGTTACTCTAATTTCTTTTGCATACTGTAGAGGAACATGTTTGGCTTAGGACCCAGTTGCAATCTTTTAGCAGCGGGGGTTTGAAGTCCATAACTCTCACCATTTTAGTGAAAGGAAATAAAAAATAAATAAAGATTCATTAGTTGATTAAAAGTTAGAAATGCAACCATATGCATCAGTCTGTTAGAAAATACTACCTCTTGAAGCTTAGAATATCTGGACCCGGACCAAGAACCGATTGAGTCCATAATATCTGGACCTGGACCCGGACCCGAACTCTAATTTATTTGGAGGACCAAACCCAGATCCGACGGATTATACATCGAAAACATAAAAAATTGGTTAAAAATTAAAATATTACCTAAGCATATGTACAAAAAAATTACTAAAACTTACCAAAAACATATAGATTGCTAATTAGAAGATTAGGGCAATAATTCCTCAATCTTCTCATTTTGAGACTAATAAGAAGATTTGCAAGAAAAATTGAAAAACATCAAGTCTGGGGTGGGCCCACCTCAACCCAGACTCGACTAGATTTACTATTCCGATCCAAGATTTGGACCCAACCTGCCGGGTCAAATCTTGGACCCATGTCTAGACCCAAACCGGGTCGGGTAGTCAGATCTTGGGTCTGGTCCGGGTAAATTCCGAGCCCAGCAATCAGAATTGACGCAAAGGGTGGCATCAAAGTAGTGGCTCTCCTCAGATCTTACGAAGAGTCTAGCTAGAAGGTAGGTTTTGTACATTATTATCGGTAGCGGGAAATTTTTGTTTAAATGCAACAAGCTTGTTTGGGCTACTATTTTACTTATAATGGCACTAAAGATGATTGATATACAAGCTAGTCATGGGATTCCTATACGAGTCATTAAACCAAGCAAAACAAACCATTACCAAATATTGCAGATTATATAGAAAGACTTGGGAGATAATCAATGACAAGTGGGTTAACCACTACATCGCCATATCCATGCAGCATGTTTCATTTTTATGTTTGGGTGCGGTTGGTATAGAGTAGAGGCTCTAAACAATCAAAATTAAAGTGCACCTTCAAATAATGTCGAGAAATGTGGTTTCAATACTAGAAATCTTTCTGATAGCCTTAAATTATATTTTCATCACTAATTATAAAATTTAAAGCTTCAAAAATAGTGTAGATTAAGCAGATCTATCGAATCTTGAAAATTGATGGTCCAAAAGTGCATTACTAGATGCACTATTTTCTAAACTTGAAATCCATTTTTTTCTCATATCCATACATCTTGATATCGAGATGATCAATTTGAAGATACTTGACATCAAAATAACCTCTTCTAGTGAAATTTTTGAAGTACATCCTAATTTGATTGTTTAGAGCCTCGCACTTATATAAACTTTTCCCTTTATGTTTTAGTTTCAATTTATTATTTGTGTTGGCATATTTATGTTATGTTAACATTGTATATAGGCTTTTCCATTTAACCCAACATATTATTATCACTATATGTTGCTTCCTTATTAGGCTTCCTAAATTCAAGCTTTTCTATCCTCATCTTTTGAAATAAATCTATGATGTAATGGAAAACTGCTCCTTTAGAGAAATAAATTGTAAAATCAGTATGTGCATCCCTCACTTATCATGCCAATTATGTAATATAATTATGACCCCAGTTGTAACCCATGACTGCCTAAAATTTTGAAAAAATAAACCTACTTCAACCACCTCATCATCTGGGCATTTCCTTACACACTCAGTTGTTGTTGGGCATTTGACTTCCAGCCACATTTAGCTATAACAATTATTATAGGTTGATAATGTTTAGAATTAGCAGTCTAAAATGGGGTCACAGTGTCATAGCACCCCACTGTAATTGCCCTTTTCATCATATCTTAAGCCTTTGGTGATATTAGGGCCGAAGGAGGTCAAGTCTAGAGGGTTGGGTTGCCTTAGGATTTGGTGTCGGTGATATAAAATGTAGGGGACATGGAGAAGAAAATAATCAAACCACAAAGATAAAACAAAAACAAAAAACACAAAAGGGAAGAGAATATACCCTAACTTAGGCTTTATACGGGGGCATCCCATAAAGATATTTTCACAAGATTCAAAATAAATTCTTTTTTTTCTATTCTCGTTTTTCTTCTCTAATAGTTATATATTTATAGGAGAACAACCCTAAAATCAAAATTGTTCACTAAAAAACTATAATCAATATAAAATTATAGTCCTTCATCTTTTAAAATTTTAATTTCAATTCTACCCCTCATTTCTCTACAACAAAAAATGGGTGCAGTTTGCATACGGATGCATCCGTAGGTGTAGAGGTAAGGTGCACTTTCAAATTTTATCATGGTATATACTTTTGATGTAAAATGTTATTAGGATTATCTCAAAATCTATTTTTTGTATCTAATTATAAAATTTTAAATTTAAAAAATGGTTAAAATCAAGGAGATCTATAAACATATAAAAATCTTGAAAATTGACATTGTAGATAATATGCTGTAAAATGCACTATTTCTAAGATTTAAAATCCTTTTTTTATATATAGTCATATATCTCGATGTCAAGATGATCAATCCAAGGGTTTTTCAATATTAAAACTACCTTTTCCGATGGAGGTAGCATCCTTATATAACCTTTTTCCCCAAAAAATAGACAAAATAACTCTAAAATGAAACTACAAACCCAAATAACCCCAAACCTAAATTTCAATCTCTTAAAGAAAAATTTAAAAACCATAATTGTGTCGTGCTTCTAGGATTTGAAGAAGCTCGACCTTCACCTTATTGTGTTCCTCACATCCTTCAAATGCCCATTGAATTGATGGTGATAAAGTCCCATCATTTGCATTGGCACTTTGTTTTCTTCAAGATTGACCTTAATACAATTATCATGTAGACATTGATCAGGTCATGGTTCTTCTCTCAAAATTTACTCGTTACATATGGGATTGTCATCCAGATTTAATCATGGAACTTGATGCATCACTAGGGTAAGATTTTATACCACATCTAGGGGATTTTAAGTACCTTCTTTCCGGTGAAAATAATTTGTAATTTGCAACTGTTATTTAATTTCACTGATCTTTTATCAAAGTTGGTGGATCCCCAACTTGAATACCTTTTATAGCTAAAATTGTGCTCTCTTGAACTTGTTGCTTAACATCCTTCATGATTTGTGGAAATATATCTTTGATCAAAGAGTGGGTGCCATTATGATTGATGGATCTTCCAAGATCTGCTTCCAATTGATGTAAGATGTTGGGAAAAGGTGAAAGAAAGTAAACAATTCATACAAACAAAACAATCAAAACAAAAAGCGAGAGAATAACATTATCTCGAGGTTTGTAAGAGAGTCCACTTCAAAAAAATATCTTTTCATAAGATCTAAAATAAAATCGTTTTCTCTTCTTCTCTTTTTTCTTGTCCACTAGTTCCATATTTTTAAAAGAAAAACCCTAAAAACTAGTTTGCATCTTAAGAACCCCTGATTGATATTAAATCCTAATAATTTATCTTTCAAAAATTTAAATTTCAATTCTACCCCTTCAATTCTCGATAACAAAAAAGCGACACATTTAACCTAAAACGAAACCAAAAACCCAAATAGAACGAAACCTAAGTTTCAAAAGATGAACGATTTAGGGCAAGTTTGACCAAATTTGTCTAGACAAACAAGAGGTTTTCAATTTCAGCTTGAATTACAGAATTGGTGATTATTTGATATAACTAGACGAGTCAATTCAAACTCGCTCGCATCCTGATTTTGTAAAGAACTTATCCAATCTGGATCATCATTTTTTTATACATTGACCCCACGTGTTAAAGGACTTTTTCTTTTTTCTATTTTCTTAATGCTCATTCGGAGTATAGGACTAGTCAAACACATACCACCAACGATTGAAGTGGAATGATTTCCATGGGACCAAAACTATTAGCTGTCTATAACGTAAAACTTAAGCTAGGAGTATTTTTAAGACCCCAAATATTAGAGATGTAACTTGTTGAATATCGTAAGCCTCAAAATGAAAAATAATTCAAATTGTATTCCCAATGTACCTAAAACCTAAAAAAAAATAAAAAAAATGTTGACCATCCAATTCATGAAACATTAAGACCTTGAACTTATAGCGCACAAATTTTTTTTCTAACTCTTAAGTGGATCATCAAAATTCGAATAAAAAACCTCTACCCAATAGAGAGAGTAAATACGCATGCTATAAAAGAAGTATTTATTTATTTTTTATTTATTTTTTTTTTAAGAGGGTTTCCTGCCTTAGTAGTATGGAAGCCACGGACCGCATACTTGTCCAGTAAAGTAAAAAAAACAAAAAAACAAATAGTTTAAGATATAAAGATATCTTTGTCTGTCCTTACGCAGTTCACACACATAAGAAAACATTTCTCCAAGTGAAAGCGAAACCTAAAAGTGAAAGAGAACGAAGAGAACAGAAATGAAGATGCCAAAGAGAAAATACAGTGTATGATGCTGACTAAATTAAGGAATACTATAAGTTTCCAATCTCATTTGATTTCTATAATAAAATGAAAGATAGGTTCTTCTAATACTCATAAAAAATGTCCAAAGAGGACTTGGCCCGGGCTCGACCAAGCCCTCTCTCTTCGTTTTTTTGACAAATTTCTTTTTTTTTTTTGCATTACTTAAACCCTTTCATTCAAGGCAGCACTAATCACCTTCGAAAGATTAACTGATCTACCCCAAACTCTTTCATGCATGGATTTTTTACAGGCTAAAAATTCAGGAATAAAGCGTTACACGTTTGAAGAGTACAAAAAGAAGAGCAAACTTGAAGAAGAGGCCCTGGCCCAGTACCGGCCCTAGCCCTATCAGGGTTGGGCAAGCCAAGCCAAATAAAATTAAAAAAAAAAAACTAAGGAAAAAGAGGTTCGACCATGGCTAGCCATGGCATAGGCCCAGCCTGGACCTACCCTTGGGCTGTAGATGTCCAGCCCTCAAGCCACATTTTGTGGCCCAGGACCTAATTTTTTAAAATCAGATTAATTAGGATGGTTGGGCCACCTGGCCCATTGCCACTCTTAGGGATTAGTTAAAAGTACTCCCTCCTGTCCTCGACGTCCATCTAAACATTGAATGCTTATAATTTTCATAAAAAATGGTCAATTTTAGCTCTTATCTATGTTTTTTGGAAAATAAGGTTTTGGAATATAAGCAGCAATCCATCCCAAAATATAAAAAAAGAGAAAACAGGTTTACCAAGAGTGGGATCCAAAGCAAATTTCTTTAAAACATGGTAAATGCAGTAGAAAACATGGTAAATACGGTAGGGCATAGGTTGTGCTAGAGCAAATTGTTTACCATTATGAAGATGCACTCTGGTCTTATATAATATCCTCTCCAGCAAGGTAGAGCGAATTTGGATAAAAAACAACATCAAATATAAGGTCGAGTGTGTTGTTAATGGGTGGTTTAGAGACTGCAACGGTAGGGTTGTCCTATGTAAAAGGATACAGTGGTTCATCATCAAACGAATTTTCTGGAGAGTCGAGTCGTGTCGAAATTTCCACAGAGTCCAAAGTAATTTTGCCCGTGTATATCATGGTCAGCTTAGCATATTCTAAGAAGAAATTAGCAAACCCCAATTGGGTTTCCAGACCACTAGGGATTGCAGAGGGTTTGGCCCGAGCCCCGTGGGCCAGCATAGGTTCAGGCTTGCTGGGCCAAAGCCCTGCCCCAAACATTACTAGTGCTAGGCCAAACAGGGCTGGGCATGGCCTCGCCCGATTCTCGCGCATCCCCAGTTTTCCAGAGCTAGAATGACCAGAGAGGTTCATGCGCCGATTGCCACTCCTATGGATCCCTATTCTCTTCTGTCCAAATTGGAGGAAACTCATAAATAAAAAAAGCCCATAAATAAGAAGTTCACCAAATATTATTGGTATATCCCTGCTTATCCACCCTTGAATTATTGATACTTGATAAAGATATTGATGCTTGAGGTGATGGGTTTTGGACTCTATATCCTTATAAAACCCTTCACAACATTTGCATAGAGGTCATAATGCCAATTCACAAAAAAGATGACAAATTTTCAATCCACGTTAAATACACAGGTAGATGTCAAGGTTCACCTCAAATCCTTCAATCATCTACGTGTCACGTGAGAACACTGTAGGTAATGTAAGATCATTGTTCTTACACCATCGGGAATGTGGTAAATATGGTAACACAGGTAGATGTCAAATGTGTTGCATGTAGATATGAAATACATCATGACGATGTAAATATGGTAACACAAACAATCACGTAAATATGTGGCATGAAAGTACATTGATATGCAATAATTGATCATAGAAATTTGTGAAATTTGTAATTCTTTCCATATATTTCTTAGTTTTTTTTTTTTTCTTTTTCGTTATAATTTACGTTATTACAGATGTATCAAATAGTTTTCGTTATTACATGTATGTTCATTTTTTACCTTTTAAAACGTAAATTTTTTAAAAAAACGACTCTACCCTTTTTCGGATGTTAAATAACCAAATTGGAGGGTTTTTCGTATGTTCAACATCAAAAAATAGGTCGAAATATTGGAAGTCTATGGAATTTCGCAGTCATTTTCAGATGATGAACATCTAAAAATATGAAATTTTTGGATGTCCAACATCTGAAACTATTTTCGGATGTTCCACATCCGAAAATGTCATATTTTCGGATGTTCAACATCCAAAAATATGACTGCGAAATTCCAAAAACCTTATGCAGTCACATTTTCAGATGTTGAATATCCGAAAATGTGATGTTGAACATCCCAAAAACCCTCCAATTCAGTGATTCAACATCCGAAAAAGGGTAAATTCGTCTTTTTAAAACAATTACTTTAAAAAAGATAAAAAACAGACATACATGTAATAACGGAAACTATTTAATACATCCGTAATAACGCAAAGTATAACGGATCTGTATGTAATTTTTCCTTCTTCTTCTTTCCTTTTTTTTTTTATTTTAAAATAAAACTATTAAATTAGACGGTCTTAAATTTGAGATTATGACTAACAGAACCCTGCTCTAGTACAGTGCTCTAATCCGCGACACCACTCTTCTAGTTTCCCTCTCCCCTTCCGTCACCAAACCTCTCGTTCCCTTCTACACCAGAAGCCCTATTACAATGCAACAAACAAATTGGAGGTAGACGTATAAGCTGTAGAAGAGAAAAAACATGAGTTGTGAAAAAAAAAAAAGAGAGTTCAGGGAATATATAATTTGAAATGCTCTTCATGTTACCAACAAAGCGATTCACAAGGGTTCAAATGGTTGTGTATAATGTGATCACTAGCGACTTTGTATTTTTTGAAAATGGAAAAAGTGTTGATGCTGTGAACTTTGTATCATATATACGCATCCTCCTCTCTTTCAACAATGCATACTGATTTGAACTCAATTTTGACATTTTCCCTTAATATTATTGTATCTTTTTTTCAATTGTCTTTTTCATTATTATTTGTATTTTGTTTTTTTTTTTGTTTTTTTGTTTTTTTTTCATATAACGTCTTCTTGGATGTATTTTGTATATTTATAAACGGCGACATTAGCTTCAGAAGTAGCAAATTTTTACACAATCTTAGTAGTAAGGTGCATTGGCATTTATCATGTTCATCATGAATTTGCATTTTGCATTTATTTATGGATTTGTATTTTGCATTTAAACTCTGAATGATTCTCCCCTAATTGTAACTTTTCTTGCTTTTGTTCTATGGTTTTCAAAATACTATATTTCCACATTGATGAGCTGGAATGGTTATTGTCGTTCATGATAGAGGATGTGAGATATTTCAAGTCTTCTTCAAATATAAGGCTGTAAGGGTGTTTAATTGTTCAAAATGTTCTAAACATACATCCTTTCTACTTTGCCAAAAAGGCCAAAAAAAAAAAAAGTGAGAGAGAGAGAAAGAGAAAGAAAAATTGAGCTTGAGTTCATCAGTCTTTCAATGTTTAATTTCTTACATGAATATTATTCTTGAATTACCAACAAAGAAAAAGAAAACATCATACTTTAATTGAATGCTTTAAAGATTTAGCATTTAAATGGTTTTTAAGTCACTGGAAGATAATTGAGATTTATTTCTAATAAAATTCACGCCTTTAGGACTACGGCTCAAAGGCATGTATGTCCGCCATTGTAGGAAAAATTGAACCAGAACGGTTAACAAGACATGGGACCAGAAACGGTTACTTGGTACTAACCAGTAAACCGGCTAGTTCAACCAACCTAACCGAATAAGTCTTGGGGTGATCAAAAAAGTGTAAAAGATACAAAAAAAATAATAAAATTACGAAAAGTTTGATTTGTGCCCAAGGTATGTTTGAAATTTTCTAAAATAGATGGGAAAAATGTAAAAAATAAGTATTAATGGCCAAAACAATTTTCAATCTTTGCCAAAATGATGAAAAATATTTAAAACTACATTACAAACAAAATCTCCTATTTTTTTGGTTTTATATAATTATTTTTATTTTTTGTAAAATACCGAGTCAGTTCACCAAAACCTGTTGTTACCAGAACCGGCAAGTAGCCGATTCCGGTCTAACCTCGTAGTTAGAATTTGAACCGCTTGATTTTTCCCACAATGATGCGAGCTCCAAAGTCACCTTTTGGATGTCGGTTAGGATTCATGTTCTAACTTGATGCTTAATAAATCAACTTATTTGACATGCCAGCCCATGGAACACCTTCACTTACTTTCCCCACTAAAACTTAACAAAATGTTGGATGAGGCATATTTTTATGTGGGTAAAGTTTCCATGCTTTCCCTACAGCATAGAAGTTCTGTCCTCTCCCTCCCATTCAGCTGTCCAATTTTGATCAAGAGAGCCACTCGCCGTTTGATCATAGATCCAACGTCTCAAAGTATTTTTTTTTTAGTTTTTTTTACACAAATCATATGAACATGAAATTTAGTACGTGTCATCTTCTTATTGGGTCGCACCTATAAAAAAATATTAAAAATAATTTTTCGATACAATATAATGATCACAATAACCCTTAAAGCTTTCAGGGGTATTTTGGTCATTTTATTTTATTTAAAATATTTTTTTTATATTTTTCCATAATGATAGTTTAATAGAAAAATGGACGTCCAAAATTTGGTGTCAAAATAGTTTATAGAAAAAAATTAAAAATAAAATAGTGTAGAGACGTGAAATTGTGATTGGGGCAATCTTAAGCCTCCATGCAGAATAGACGGTTGGATAAGAGGAAAGATAGAACTTCTATGGAAAACATAGAAATCTTTCCTTTTCTATAACCATTTAGCTTTTAGCAGTCGGACACCGTAAAGGATATTTATTGTATAGTCATTCAGTGGTTAGAGACCATGAAAAGGCATTCTAATGTAGTCTGCTCTATCCTTTCAGTGATCGGAGACCATGAGGGTGTTTACGATATAATCTAACATCCTTAGCGACCAAAGCCACAACGACCATTTTTTATGGGGTAGGGTTTGCATAAGGTTGCAAACTTAAACAATCTCAAACATCCAAAATTTATCATAATTTAAGTGTAAAAAATTATTAGGATTGTCTGAAAATCCATTTTCATCTCAAATTATAAAATTTTAAATTTCAAATATGCTTAAAATCATGTAAATCTAAAAACACATGAAAATCTTGAAAATGGACTGTCAAGATAATATATTGCAAGATGTACTATTTTTTGGGACTCAAAATTCTTATTTGTTTTCATATTCATACATCTCGATGTTCAGATAATCATTTCAAGGTTTTTCTTACATTAAAACAATTTTTTTTGATGGATTTTTTAGGTGCACTTCAATTCTTCATTTTAAGGTTGCAACCTCATATAAACTTTTTCTTTTTTACGGTTTTTAGTTGTTGCTAGCCACAATGGATGATGTCAATAAATCTTTAGCCTTCAACAGTCGGAGCGTGAATGATACTTCTAATACAATTCCACCATGTCAACAACTCTAGCTATAGAAGGCATTCCTGATATAATATTAAGCATGGTCAGAGACCATGAAAGGGCATTTCTAGTGTAATCTAACGTATAATAGTAGGAGACCATGAATGGCATTTATGATATAGTCTAACATCATTTAGTGGTGGAAGACCATGAAGAGCATTTATGATATAATCTAACTTCCTTGGCGATCAGAAGCTACAAAAGGGCATTTTTTATATGATCTCATGGCTTTCAATGGTCGTGAGGAGTATTGGAAAATCGAACGGGTTAACCAGACATGGACCTGGAAGCGGTTCAACTAGCCGGTTCAACCGTTCTGATCGAACATGGCTCGAGTAGTAAAAAAAAATGTTCAAATAATAAAAAAAAATACGAAACAAATCTAATAAAATATAAAAAGTATATTTTAAAATGATTCAACAACGCACATCAAAATGAAGTTGAAAATTAATGAAAAAAATGGAGTTTAAAGAATCAATTTATGATCGGGAGTATTTTTTAAATTTTTTAAAAAGTGAAAAAATATAAAATAAGTATTAATAGCCAAAAAAATTTTCATTCTTTGGTATAATGATGAAAAACATTAAAAATACATTACCAAAAAAATCCCTTATTTTTTGAAATTTTACATAATGTTATAAATTTTGTTTTAAAAGTACTTGCCAGTCACCAAAACTCGAGCATGCCACCTGCCGGTTCCAATCTAACCGGCCTGTTACCAGTTATACCGCCTGAGTTTTCCTTTAAAGGTAATGAACCACAATGGATTGTTCTGATAAAGATTTTATCTTTCAGCCGTTAGAGGTGCCAATAATAGCATTGAAAGAAAAATTGGGTTGTCTAACTAGTAACCGCCCAATTAGATCAAAACCAACCAATGGCCGGTTCTGGCGCCAGCCGATTTTGATGATCAATGGGTTATTTTTAAAAACATTATACAAAATCCCAAAAATAAGGGATTTTTTTTTGTAATGTATTTTTTAATGCTTTTCATCATTATCAAAAAGATTGAGAATTGTTTTGGCTATTAATACATTTTCCTATCTTTTTTCTGAAAAATTTCAAAAATACCCCTTGAAACAAATCAATTCTTTAAAATCCATTTTTCGTTCATTTCATATTTCATTTGGATGTGCTTTATTTCATCATTCTTTAAATATACTTTTCATATTTTATTAGATTTTTTTTTGTAATTTTAGTTTTAAGACTTTTTTTACCACCCAGACTAGCCCAGTTATAATGGTTGAACCGACAGGTTTACCAATTAGACCGGGTGAACCGCTTTCTGGCCCATGTTCAGTCAACAATCCCGGTTCGATTTTTCCTACACTTAATGGTACTTAGTAATTAAATTCAACCATCAACAGCATCCAGAAGTTATAGGGGCATTCTTGATATAATATTAGCTTAAGCATTTGGAATTCCATAGGGTTATGATAGATCTACACTAACGATCTTTAGTGCTTTGGAGTGAGAGAGATTTAGGGCCTGTTTGATAACCCCACGATATCACAATGTTTCAGGATATTGGGTGATTTAAATTAGTTGTGATTTTAAAATGCCCTGAGCCACGTTTGATTGCGCCAACCTATATCATCGTGAATTGGAATAAAGGTCTAATATTTGAGTATCTGAAATTCAAGTCCGACTTGAATTTTAGACAATTCAAAAATCGCTATCACGCGGCATCTCATTTCTCTGTCACTAAACGATAGGCTATAGGAATCAGTAAAGGAGAAATCCTCGAAGAGCTTGCGATTCGTGGCCCAAAAGGCCACTAGGTTCCTGACTTTCTCAGCCAACACCGCGACTGTGGATCTCTCCCCCTGAAAATTGTTGTTCCTTTCTATCCATAACACCCAGATAGTGGCTGATATAGAGGCTTTCAAAAGTACTCTCCCTGCTTGGGCCAGGGAGTGTAGAGAAAAGCCAGAAATAAATGTTGGATGGAACTTGGAGTGACCCATGTCCACTGGAAAAGGTGCAGAAGATAGGTCCATAATGCTCTAGCGAACTCGCATTGGAGATGGGCATTGGACTCTTCAGCCACCATGCTCAAGATACATCTGTTTGGGAATTGCAATCCTCTTCTTTAAAGAACATCCACAGTAAGCACTCTCTCGTGGAGCGCAATCCAGCAAAACACAGGTATCCTAAGTCGTAAGGAGTCCAACCTTTGGAGGGTAGAATGGGGTTGGGACAAGCAAGGATGGGATTGGGGGTCAGGGTTCGAAAAAAGGACTCCAAGAAAATTCCTGATGTGTTTGGGGCCCAAATGATACATAATGAAGTATTTCAGCCAATGCCCCAAAATCAGCGAGCTTGTCGTCATTGAGGGGTCTCCTGAAGTTAGGCGTCCAAGACCTATAGGACCCTGAAACACCAAAGTTCTCAGCCGCAGAGGACTGAGCATCACGGGCTAAGAGAAATAGGTTAGAGAACTGATTCCTAAGAGGTTTGTGCCCAAAACTTCACCATGTTCCCATCCCGTGGTCAAGAACGAATGTGTTGGAGGAAAAAGTCTCGGCACTGAAGGACGGACCTCCAGAAGCCAGAGATTTGCCCACTGGTTCTGCATTTGGGAGTCCAATGGCCATGGCCATGGCAGTATTTGTGGTTGATGACGTCCCTCCAAATGTGGGGTGGATGGGTCATGGGTCGCATACCTCCACCACCACTAGCACAAAGGTGGCGTGGATGGTAGTTTCTTCAATAACAATGTTTAGTATTCCAAAACAAACCATAACAAGCCAGTAGACGCAAACAAAGCTTAGAAGAAACAAGACTACTACCAGACACATACCTTGCACAAAAGTCCATCAGCAGGACCACCATTGAACCACTCAAAGTTCTTGCCAGTACACTCCCCCAATAGCAAACCACCTTCACCAAATTCTCCCCAACGATGTGTCCCTATTTAGAGTGTAGCATACGAAAAGTATGTGAAGCAGCTGAAAGATTTGAATCGCGACAATAACAAAAATATAATCTACAAATTACAAAAGAGTCGTTTCACGCAGATTCTCAAGCTTGACAAGAAGGAAAACAAGAATAAACACAAGAATACATGAACAAGTGAACAAACTGCCATAATCATTTATTGAAAGAAGTCCATAAGAACAATTATCAAACAGGCTACTAAAATCCAGATCCAGATGGCAAGTCAATTATAGCAGGAGTTATCTCAATAGATGCTCAACCTTGATAGGAAATATAATAAAGATAAAAGCTAAACTTCCATAGATATTGCAGGAGAACATCCACAAATAATTTATCCTCAGCCTTCAAAGTTCCCCTCCAATGCTATGTCGAAGGGGTGAACAATGTCATTTCTTCAATCACAGCTCAGCCCTCAGCAGTTGCAACAGCGACCTGCTAGACTCATGAGGCGAACCTCCATGGCAAAAGCATAAACAGCAGTGAGGCCTAGACCCAACCTTCCAACTCCCACCAACAATATAATCATGTTACTTCTTCTTGACATGGGATAAGATTCATGCGACAGGAACTTTCACTGAATGGACCCAAACCACCAAGCATATCCTGAAGAAGTCCCTCCTTGCATTTGACACCTTTTATCATACACAATGGGTTTCCCATACAATTATTCAATTAATAAGCACCATCTAACCCAATCTCTTGAGGACTTATGACTTCACTGAGGGTATGACCCTTAATAGAGCAGAATGGCAAACCAGGATTAGTGTAGCCGACCCCAATTAATTGAGAAACAGCTATCATGATGACGATGATGATCTAACCCAATCTCTCTTAAAATTGCATGCTACATATTGGGAGTACTTTTGTTAGACGGAAGAATAATAAGAGCCAACTCTCTACTATCATCTTCACGGCTTGCCAATCACCATATCTCACCCAAAATCTCTTTTCACCCCACTACCCCTTCAATATTTGGCACTATTTAACCTCCTGGACACAACACTTCATATTCTAAGGCACCAAAACAATATCCAACAACAAACAAGATAATCTCCATTGAATGGAACAGTTTTTCAATTTCACGCGCATCACAATAAAAGGAAGTTGGCAAAAGAAATTATAATTTTCATAACTGGCATTCGCTGTCATGCAACCACAGCAGGAGCTGATTCAATAACATAAAACAAAAAGCATTTAGCATTCGGGATTGGGCTGGGATTTGATTGGTTAAGGTGGTGATGGTAGCAATCCCTGGTCACATATTCAAATCGTACAGTACACTACCCAAAGGAAAACATACACAAACACATTAGAGCAATCTATCAAAACTAATAACCATATCATTACCCATTTGCCAGTTTTTGCTCCTGATGTACATATTTTTTTCATAAGTAGATAATAAAGGCAAGCCTGATATGAAAAAATGGGCAGAAATTCCTCAATCAGAGGACAGTGACAGTGAGATACATAGACTTTTTCTCATGAAACATAGAGGTATTGATGATATACGAAGTTGAATATAAACCATCACAAATTAAATGGCAAAACCAGAAAGCATGCTCCACCCATAATGCTCAAGATGATGATTCTTGATCAAATCTGTACAATTATGCCTTAATAATAGATGCAGAAACATATGGTGGCGGGGATGGGATCCATTAATATGTGTTGGCATAATGGCCACACAAACATGCATGGACATATACCAACACATACAGAGGCGCATGTGACGACAAAAAATTGTTTATAGCATCTTTCATACACCAAAAATATAATATTCATATTCACCTGATTATTATTGGTATTACAATCAACAACATGGTATAATTCTTGGTATTACAATCAATAAGATGGTATAAACTACGTACCAAATAACATCTTGCATATTTTAATGCTAGTGCCACATATAACAATACGTATAAAGAAATATGTTTAACTATATTTTTGTTGCTGCAAAGTGTGAAGAGAACATGAAATACGCAATTAGTTTGCTTTCATTCTTTGAAAGACATATAATTGCTCTTAACAGAATGTTATGAGTAACAGGGTCAACTACCAAGTAGAATGCAGGGAATATAGTATCCTCAAATTAACCAAGTCATTGAGTTATACCAACTACAGGCCATGGCTCAGGAAAATCAACTTCAAGGTCGAAAGTTTTAAGAAAATTGACCAATGATATTGTAAAAAAATTTTGAATTACCCTACTAGGAAGTGACCTTGTCGAGATTGAGCTTGAGTTGGGCCCTGCACTTCCTCTACTATACACTTACAAAAGCAATGGAAAAATGCATTAATTTCAGCATATTTATATGGACAAATAGATCAGCACATGGCTCAAAATCAAGGAAAGAGAGCATATAAATAGAATAATTTTCAAAATCCACCTTAATTAAGCATTAGAAAATCAATGCAATAGAACCCCATGTTTATTCAAACAAATTATGATCCATTAAAAGGAAGCCAAGAACAAAAACTCAGATAAGGGGATCCAGGACAGAGCCCAAGACAAAATGACTGGCTAATAAAAGAAAGAAAACAGCAGATTGATCAGTTCAACAATAGTGAGCAGCATCCAAAACAAACTATGGCAGCACAAATTAGGAATCAAACACCAAGCTCATGAAGCACTGCCAGAGCCTCGCATGCCCAGCATCCCGCATCATACCCAAATATTTGTACAAAAGTATGCCTCATAACAGAAAAAGAATTATACACCAAATCACAGCTCACAGCCTTTAAACCTACATGTAAAGAATGGCACCAGCCTTTTACTTGATCAAAGCCCATACCCTCATACCAAGCCTACCACTTCAAACCCCTTGAACAAAGAAAAAGAATAGGCCCACGGTTTTATCTTCATCCCCGAACATAGAGATGAAATAATTGAAGAAAATCACCGTACTCTACGTTTATGAATCAATAATCATTTCTATGCATGAACAGGCCAGAAAAGGGACTATTTTGCAGAAGGAAAAATCCAAATTCATTTGATCAGTGATCCCCTTCATTATTATCACTGATTTGTAATTAGAGAAGGATTACAGTAATTAAGGTCATCATGTGATCCTCCTGACCAATAATCCATTTAAAACGTGAATGCCCTGGCAGAGACAACGTATGATACAATGCAAACAGCTTGTATTTAAGATATTCATGAAATATCCAATGAACACTGAGGTGGTTAAGAAATCTATACTAACAACTGAATATCCACTTCGAGTCAAGTCATCCAAAGTTTGCCGCAAGTTCCAAAAAATTCAATAAATAAGTAAAAATAAAAATTACCAACCCTATAATGGAGGAAAATAACATAGAGGGAAGGATCAAAATTACCGGTTATCAAAACCAGATACATTTCTAATTAGATAGACCAAAAAATAAGTTTAGATTTTAGATATGGAAAAGTAGAGAGTATAATCCAATGGACTATGTAAAACCCTAGTCCATATGGATCCTCAACTTCCAATGAATGACGCAAAGTGATGGTGAGAGAGCAAGATGTATGAGTATAGGACAGTGATGACCCATCATCCATAATTTCATTGAATCATTAAGAAACTGTAAACACAGCAACAAACTAAAAATAAATTCCTTCAAAAAGTTAGGCTTCCCCTCCTGGATCTCCTTGCGACCTTGGGATGTGGATCATCACAAAGAGGGTTGTCAAAGGGATTGATGGGACCAAAAGGCCAGGAGAATTGTTATGAGTAGTCGAAGGACCGTCCTATGCATCAAACTCATGCTACCTTTTTTCAATACTCTATCTCAACTGTCCTCTCTACCATTCTCAACCATTTCCCTCTGTCATTAACTTTCGGCTTGTCATCTCTCATTGCTCTCTCACTAGCTTTCTCTCTCCTTTCACTCCCCCACTTCTTTTCCGCTTCTCAGCAACTCTCCACTACCCTTTCTCTCAATCAAATCATCTACTCTTCATTCCGCTTCCAACTCTCTCTACCATTCTCTATCTCTTGCTTCACTTCCTATTCTTTTCTCCCTTGTTTTCTCTTTCTTTTAGTTTTTTGACAAGTGATTTGTGGTTGTATAGCCAGGGCACCCCCAGCTGTGGAATGCGTATATCCACATCTCATGGGGCTTTTTGAAGAATACATTTACATAATACATGTCATCAATTCTCCATATATATATATATATATATATATATATATATATATATATAGTATTAGTACTACTAACAACTATTATATATAAGAGACTACTGACTCTAGT
>NW_006499920.1:1726413-1737907 GCF_000471905.2 Amborella trichopoda | reverse complement strand
AACTACTTCTCTACTATATATATATATATATATATATATATATATATATATATAAGATTTTGATCCAACAAACATTTACTATATAAGGAGAATACCATTCACTTGTCAAGCATTTCAAATTTACTAATAAATTGAGAAGCACAAAAGCTATTGATTACTTCCACTATTCAGTTTGAAAAAGTGAAAGTTTCCAAATGAAAAGCCCATAAAATTTCACACCTTGAAACCTAGAAAGTCCTAGATTGAACTACCTTTTTTTAAGAATGGTTTAACACATAAAAAAACTATATAGCTCATTTGCCCTAATATCAAATGCCCTTGTCAATGTCCCATGAGAATTAAAAGAACCATCACAGAAGAAAGTATAAGATCCTGAATAATTAACAAAACTATCGAAGTCTCAAAAGCGTCGAACAGCATACCCTGCAGAGTAGACCTTAATGGAGAAATTCTAATTTAACTTGCAATAACTCCCAATTGAGTGCTCCTTCCTCGGGAGGTTACATCCCCAAAATTAAGGGTCCTAAAAATATTCCTAGATTGCATCCTAAAAATATTCCAAGGGAGCAAAATGGACAATATGCTCCCATTGGAGCAGCATATCTTTTGGCCACCCCATAGAGAATAAGATATCAAATCTAAACCAAGTAAACTTAAAATCATAGATCACATGGAAGAAAATCGTCCATATCAAAGGCCCTTGCCGAATAATGTTCTCCATAAATGAATGCCAAACCATAACTAATGGGATGGCGATCGAACCATATTCGAGATCAACATTGGTATGGTACGATCATGACAAGCAGAAAGCTCATGTGCTAAGAAGAGCGGTCTGTATACCCTGAAATATGGGGATTTCAATCCCAATATACTAGGGATTGAACGATATAAATATGGTTAAAAATGGAGACCGTTGAGTGCACTTGGAGGGAAATTTTGTTCTTATTTTTTATTTTGATTCAATTTCAAAAGATATATACTATAATTTTAGTTTTAGGGTTTAGTACTTTATTTCTAGGGGTTTTTAGTTTTTAGGAATTCTGGTGTTTTTATATCTTTTTTATTTATTTCATGAGTATTATTCACGAATACATTTCAAGGGTACTATTTAAAGGGGTAAAATTGTCATTACAATATTTAAGTTTAAGTTATGATACATAGGTCATTTTAATCATTGCATGGACATGTAATGTCTTTGAACATTGCATTATAATATATAAGAGGTGTGTGGGGCCTTGAAAGGGACAATTCCACATGATTTTGGAAATTGAAAGAGAGAAAAACTTAGGCTTTTGGAACCCTAGCTTAGGTTATGGAGAAGAGACCCTAGGTTTCTTCGAATTGTGCTTCTGTTTGGCTTCTTTCTTGTTGATTTTATTATTCCCTCAAATTCCCTTGCATCAAATTGGTATTAAAGCATGAGATCTACACAGAAAGTATTTTAGCACGGTACGGAGTTACTATAGCATTGTATGGGGTTACTCTAGCATCGTATTTTTGGTGCCCTAGGTCAAAAATAAAACGGGGAAGCTACAGTGGAGGGTCTAGGGTTTACTCATTTTGGCTAAAGTTTTACCAAAACAACTTAGATCTTGTTGATTTCAGTAGTTTTTTTGCTGATTATTTGCCTAAAGTTTGTGATTTCGGTGAACCCATGGTAGCAAGAAAGTGTCGTAGAAGGGGGGAGATTTATAGAACCACTAGATGATCTCATAGATGACAGAATTGAGGAACTTGAAAGGCAAGCTGAGCAGGTCGCGAGCCTCAATTATGGGCAAGACGGTGATCTTTCGACCTAAGAGGATCTCGAGTACAAGCCTTATCTATTTGGCATTCTACGTATCGGGTCAAGTAATGAGGATAGTGATAAAAGACCTAAATGTTGGGAATATAACTCTAGGGTTTTCAATTTGGAGGATGAGATTCTTGATTTTGACACTGATTGCAATGAAAATCAGCAAGTCATAGATTGGGATTCACCTCCAATCTTCGACCCATACTTAGATGAAGAACAAGATCTTAAAGGAGATCCAATCTACGAAGATGATCTAGATTTTATGGTACAATTGGTATTTGACGAGGAAAAAGATGAAGGGCTCCAAGGAGAATTGAAAGGTGAAGTTGTTGATTTAGTCGATGATCTCAAAGATGCACCTGTGGTATATTCTAGAGTTGAGCCTAGGCAAATTCGGCAAGGTTACGTGGCTGAAGTAATGCACTTTAAACAAGTTTATGTGAATAAAATTACCCTATCGATATACAGTGATCCTCGAGGGTTTCTCAATTCCAATGCACAATCATCTTGTTCTGATTAATGCAGTAACCCACAAGTCCCAGGATCATGTTAACACTATTCGAGTTGAAGTATGTTGTCGGACTGACGTCAATTTCATCTCAGCATATTTCAAAACTCCGGGACGAATTTTCTCCAACTAAGGGAGAATCATGGAGGGAAAAATTCTTCTTATATTTTATTTTTATTCAATTTCAAAAGATGTATATTACAGTTTTAATTTTAGAGCTTAGTTTTAGGGTTTTTAGTTTTTAGAAATTCTAGGGTTTTTATATTTTTCTATTTATTTCATGAGTACTATTCAATGGGGTAAAACTGTCGTTACAAAATTTAAGTTTAAGTTAGGATATATAGGTTATTTTAATTATTGTACGGACATATAAAGTCTTTGAATATTGAATTATAATATATACAAGGTATGTGGAGCTTGAAGATGGTCAATTCCACATGATTATTAGAAATTGAAAGAGAGAAACGTTTAGGTTTTTGGAACCCTAGCTTGGGTTACGGAGAAAAAGCCCTAGGTTTCTTCAAATTGTGCTTGTGTTTGACTCGTTTCTTGCTGATTTTACTAATCCCTCAAATTCCCCTGCATCAACACTTAACTAGTGTACTACCATAGTATATAAGTATCATATACCACATTACTAAACAATACCATATTGGTATACTATACTACAACACTATGCTATATATTACTCTACTATGCTATACTGTATGTTTCTATAATTAGATCTACTATACACAACTATATAATATATAAATATCTACTATAATATAGAGTACATTACTATATTTACCACATGACTAGACAATACAATACTATAATGCAATACAATAGTACTATACCACATTGTTATACCATACCATACTGCTATACAATAATGAAAGGGATCTAGACCCTATGTAACTCAGGACATCGATTCTTAATAAGAAGGATCAAGATTCCAAATTTTAAGAATTGAAGAGGAACGAAATCTGCTTCCCTAAAGTGCAATATCGGGATTCCAGACCGGAACCGACCCCTTGATAGGCAGATCCTAACTATATGCCAAACCAAGTTTGGGTGCATGTTCATTCCCAATTCACAGAAGTAAAAGCTAGGACAAATAGCAAGAAGAAAACAGAAAATTGAGAGACCGCAGAGTCATAAATAACTATATAGACTTCTCACTTCCCACTTCTTAAACTTTCATCTAGCCCAAGCAAACTTTAATATTTCAATCTTTTGATAAGTTGAACACATGAAGCCTTTTTGCACTTGTCCATTCTCTGCAAAGTACAATCATGCCAAGCATTTAAAGAATGATACTTCAGATATTCATGACAGATCGAAGCAACAATATGCATGAAATGGACTTATCAAATGCTAATCAACCAATTCATTAACCTCTTCCCACCACATTATATGTGCATGATCTTCTCCTTGAAGAAAAGACTTAAAGAGGCTCTGGCTCATTTGGTTGCCCTAATTATGCTCTTTTGAAGTCTTTGTGCACTGAAAGCAATTGTCCTCTCTCCATATCAACTGCAGTATCTGACAAGATAAGTGAGAAAACAAGATTTCCTCAACGAGTGTTTCACATTGTACATTGCTTAATATGTGGATATCAACTAATTAAATATAGATATATACAAAAGAAAATCAGGGATTACATGGGATGAACAAAAGGTATTTAACCATTTCCATATTTCTTTGCAAAAGAAGCTTCAGGAAACCCCTTTCAGAATACTTGAGTAAAGAATGAAGCATTGTAAGCCAACAACTCTAGGAAAAAACCATATAGCAAATCATTTGCAACAATTTTGGAAATAATAAGCTCTAGAATCAGGAAAAAATGCCTATGATTACCAGTGCATCTAGTTACGAAGGAGTGTTGAGACAATAAAGTTTACGCGCCTGCTATGAAGGAGCAAAGTTTCAAGATAAGAGAGATGAAGGAACGGGAGTAAATCAGAAAGTAAGCCAAGGGACAAATGTGCTGCAAACTATCATAATTTGTCTTCTCACAAAGACAACCACATTAAGATTGGGTTAGAAGTCCATGCCTCAATCCAGAGAAAGTAGATCCAGTATTAACTGAAACTAGATTTAAAACTCTTATTAAGCAGCCTCAATCCGGAGAAAGTAGATCCAGTATTAACTGAAACTAGATTTAAAACCCTTATTAAGCAAATCAGAATGGCTTGAACAAGTTAACATTGAAGGTATACGATGAGTACAATGACTTAGCAAGAAGAAAATCACCCCATACGGATTAAATACAACAGGTATACAATGACTCCTTAAACACCAGCATATATGTCTAAGAGATGACGAGAGACTCCCACCAAAAACTTGTTATTAATTTACGATCAAGGTCAGAGTCCTCAAAAGAATCCATTGCATCCACTGGTTCATGGACATGCAAAGAAGTCTTAGTTTTTTGGAATAGCAGATCACTAATATGACATTGCAATCTACTTTATTAGGAATTGATGGAAATCCACTTCTGTATGCTTGATTTTCTTGCATAGTCAGAGGACCCTATAATGAGTTAGAAACCACTTACTGAAATCAGTTTTCTATTGGCAATTTTTTATGATAAATAACAGGAGAACCATTCTCTATTAAACAATCACCATCCCCACAAACATTGTTCACAATGCTTGCGGCCAAAACTAAGTCACAGAAATTCACCACACGTTACTGAATGGGACCAAACACCTCAATACTTATCAAAAGAAACTAATGAGCAGTATGACACAGAGAATTGCAACAGCTTCAACAGCCACAAACCATAAGAAATAATCAAATCGTTCAAAAAACTAACCATATGCATTCCAAAAAAACCCACTTTTAATGGTTTGGATGAGGGATGGAGGGCTTTCGCAAAAGGAAAAATCTTGTTTCAAAATTATGGACAAAATGTTGATATAAAATGGGTAGAGTCCTTGTTTTAAATCTACCCACACCAACACGGAGAGAGAGTCTGAAAAAGTGAGAACGAAAGTCTCTAAAGAAAGAAAATAAGTAAAATTTCTTTTTCAAAGAAAAGAAGAAATCTTTCAGAAAAGCAAACACGCCTTTAGATAGAGTATGGTAGTAGAGAGTCTGAGAGAGAGTATGGCAGTGAGGATGTCTTTCTGCAAGCTACGTCATGACTCCTACTATATTCGGGGCTTTGATCAAAGTCACGTTTCAGATAAAAATCGCTCCTGTAGTAGGAGTTCATCACATAACTTGCAGAGAAAGCTCGCTTTTCGTAGCGGCCATACGTCAGGGTCATCGCCGCTGCTTTCATCTCCTCTTCTTCTTTATCTACTTTTTTTTTTTTTTTTCTAATCGTCGCATCCATTTTATGTCAAATGCTAACATCATCATTTATTCATTTATTTATTTATTTATTTTATTTTTATTTTTATTTTTATTTCAAATGAAGAAGATGTATTTTCTCTATGTTTACTCCCAATGTTGTTTACTCCCTATGTATTCTCTCTATGTTGTTTCTCTTTTCATTTCATTCTCTCCCTCTTTACTCTGGTTTCTCTGTCCATTTTGAAAGGCAATTTGAATGTAATGTACGACAAGAGCTCTATGACATGAGAAATAAACTTGCCCTTAGTTTTACCTCTATCCATAACGAAATGTAGTGACTACAAATCAATAAAAAATATGTAAGTTAATGGGATAATGCTGTGGGAGTATACTCCGTAGTGAAGCTATTCATGAGGTAGGAGAGATGCATTAACAGTAAACGAGCATTAAGTGTAGGTTGTTCCTGTGAAATGAAGCCTACTTTCATTTATTCAGCAAGTGTACCATTTTTCTTGGACTCTTCACAAGGTTCTAAATAAGGGGAAGCTTTATGTCTTTGTGATACAGGAATCACAAGTTTTCTATAGATGGGTTCACTGTTTCAAAATCCGGATCAGTCCTAAGCTGCAGCGATCTGGATCAGCCAAATTGGCTGATCCACCGAATCAGTAAATAAAAAAACCATTAAGGAAAACAAAAAGGAGCTCATAGAGCATTTTCCATATTTATAAAATGTTTGTTTGATAGTACCAAGTAAACCTCTTATAAAGGGGAATAATGTATCTTAGATAGAATAGGGCCAATCAATTGGCTGAGAGGTTCATATGGAATGCGATTTGGAAAGAAAATTTTAGAAACCGTGGGTGGGTCACTTGGTATTGGGTGAGGTTCAGGTGGGTTAGGGGATGCACCACCCTCAAAATCTAAATTATAAGAAATTATAGATGGTTGTCATCCAGATCACTATTAACGTGAATCTAGGAAAAATATATATATATATATCATAAATATACCTTAATTTTTATCTATTTAAAAAAAAAAACCTCAACTTTCATAAATCTTTTTTTTTCAATTTTTGACCAAAATAACATTCATGGCTCACGGCAATTGTATTACCACCATTACATAAAAACTAACTTTATTATTACAACACTCAAAATGCCATAATACTATCGCACTATTTTCTCATTTACAGTTGTGTTTGCATTTATCTCTTTGATCCTAACTCTTTTTAATATCAAAGAAAAGATAAATATTAAAAAGAATTAGAGAGAGAAAGAAGAAATAAATACAAACACAATCATAAATGAGAAAATGACCATTTTTATTTATCTCTTTTTTCTCTCTCATTATTTTTATATTATCTCTTCTTTCTCTTTCTAATTTTTTTTAATATTTATTTTTTTTCTCTCTCTCTAAATCGTCTGAGAAAAAAATATTTAAAGACAAAGAAGATATAAGTATTAAAAAGAATTAGAGAGAAAAAAAAAAGATAAATATAAAAAGAATTAGAGAGAAAAATAATAGATAAATAAAAACAGAATCGTAAATGAGGGTTTATAGGGTGCGATACTATTACGGGATTTTGTTTTGAGTGCTGTATAACATGGATTAGTTTTTTAGGTACGTAAAGTACGGTAATGGTGTTTCACGATAATACGTACCGTAATGGTGCTTCACGATAATATGACTACCGTTCGAGGTTTATAAAAGTTAAAGTATATTTGTGATAATTTCCCAAAAAAAATTATGTCGCACAAAATCTATTCAGTACATTTTTCTTTGCTAAAGCTTGGACTATGGAAGCATATGTTGTAGGAGCGAGAGAAAGAGAGTTACTTATTTATGTACTCAAGGTCACGTAGTGAACCACTGTTTTTCTTAATATACCTATATTTTATTATAATTAAAAAAAAAAAAAACTCAATTTTTCAAAACCTCACTTACACCCTTTCTCACAATTTTCAGCTTTTTTTGGATCAAAATAACTTTTACAGTAGTCTTTTTACTGTAAAAAATATGACGGTAATTTAAATACCGTAATAAGTTGAAGGAATATTGGGGTAATTAAAATACCATAATACTTTAAAGTAGTATTACGGTAATTTAATTACCGTAATAACATTACAGAAATTTAAATATCGTAATAAGTTATTACGATAATTTAAATACCGTAATAAATTGAAGGAGTATTTCGGTAATTAAAATCTGTGATACTTTAAAGTAGTATTATGGTAATTTAATTACGGTAATATTGTTGAGCTTCGAGACAAAAGATTTTCTACTCTATCAAGAGTTTACTATCTATTTACTCTTTCGACAAAAATTTATGCTAGATATATTTTTCAAATCTCAAAATTTTAGAATATAATATCTGCTTAATTTTTATGTGGTGCTCAAAATTTTAGAACAAAAACACTCATAAATAAGTGTTTTTGAGTAAGAGAGTAGATCCACGTCGTGCTCCTGTACGAACATTGAGTTTTTGAAAAATATAATTCCGAAGAAGCAGCAGTCGTGATGCTTGCCATCAGTGGCACCTCACGAGAGCCTTTGCACGGTACAAAAGCATTTCCTTGGCCCGAAAATATGTTTTTTCCCGCACCCATTGCTGGAACTTGAACTGAGGATGATCAAATTGTTGAAGGCTTAAGTAATAGTGGGGCTGGTTCTCTGGACTCTAGAGTCTCAGAGGTATAGGTACATGATGAAAGAGAGGGGAGAGGTCTCACTGCTACTACCTGCTGCAAAAGCCGTTCTATATCAGATGGGTTTCTTTGGCAATGGATGGATGCCTATATTTCCTTTTTACTTTCTCTCTCTAGAATTTCAAAGAAGATGACGACTCAAGAACATCAAATTTTGGTTGGTTGCTTATAGCTGGTCTGTAGATGGGGGTGAGAGATTAAGCCGATGGGGTGTGTGTTCTCTCTCTAAATTCAGCAGAGGAAGAAATCCAGCAAGCTAAGAACCAGAGGGAGAGAAAGAAACTTCATACCCAAGCTTAAACGTAAAGAGAGAATCCATGAAAACCATAGAAAAAACAATCAAAATGAAGAAAAGAAAACGCAATAGCACATCAAATATAGGTAAATTCTCTCTTAAACTCAGCTTTGCTCGGGAGGAGAGGGGTAATCATGATATTAATTTCGATTTGAAGCTTTCCAACCATACGGTAACAAAAATACCGCATAGACTTCCTCCACATTACGGTAATTAAATTATCGTAACAATAATTCAAACTATTACCGTATTTAAATTACCGTAATACTTTTTGAATTTTTTACGGTATTTTAATTATCGTAGGTTTAAAATGTATTAAGGTAAAAAGACTATTGTGAATGTCTTTTTGGTCCAAAAAAAGTTGAAATTTGTGAAAAATAGTGTAGGTGGGGTTTTGAAAAGTTACGGGGTTTTTTTCGATTTTACTAAAATAAAGGTATGTTAGCGATAATTTCCCCAATTATTTTGATGTCTTTTAAAAGAGGAATATGGTAGCCCATAAAACCTCACTTTAAAACTCATGAAAAACTGCAATTCAAGCATTAGAAAAGCTTTACGTCGATCATCTTGGCTTGAACATTATGGTTGTGAAAAAAATAAGATTTCCAGCTCTAAAAATACAGTAACAAATTATCTAGACCATCTATTTCGCCCAAAAAATAAGTGTTCATAGATTCACAAGATCTGAACCATTGTTTTAATTTTGAATTTTATTGTCTGCATTGAAAATTGATTTTAGAGTCATCATAGAGTTTTTCATTGCCGAAAGTACTTATTAGACCAGGATTTGAAGCGAGGCTTTATTTTGTTTTCATAGACCAGGATTTGAAGCGAGGCTTTACTTTGTTTTCATAGAGCCTAGTCCTTATAAAAACCTCATCATTTAAAAGATAATATATTTAAAATTTATTCTTTAAGACATTGAATATTTCAGATTTTACAACGGGATGTTGTAAAGTTTAAGTTCATTGGTCTTTGGTACAATGCCTTCAAAATCATCTCTAACCATCAAAGCCACCAAATGTGAAACCAGATACCTCAAGTTGTACACGAACATCTCTTTTTGGACTTTGTGATCGGGATCAGGGCTTTTTCCAACAAAAATAAAGAAAATTTTGCTAATATCTCACTGTTACTTGCAGAACTGAAAAAGCATCTCCAATATTTCATTTCTTCTCTTTTTTGTATTTTTATTTTTCTCAAAATACCCTTCCCTAATCCCGATCTAGGACTGTCCGGCCTCCATTTTGGGGGAATAAATGTATACAAAATCTCTAGGGGTCACATGGAAAAAAGAATTCAAGGATTGAATGGGCCCCTCTTTGGAATGAACTATAAAAATTAGCAAAACAGGGCTTGTTGGTATATACTCGATTTCCCAAGGTTTGGACCCATGCCCGGACCTGGGTTAGTTATACCAGCCAGGTCCCAAGTCGGGTCTTGTTCCATTGCCGGGCCTACTTTTGACACTTAAAGAGGTTGAATTAATTGGTGATGTTTGGGTTCTCAAGAAAATGTCCCCGAAGCCCTAGTTTTGTCGCCCTACTAACTTTTCTCTAGCTTTCAAATATAAATACCAAGTTGATATTAGATGGGCCGTTTCACTCCTTGAGAGTTTTGGGTCATCAAATTTGCCTAAAGAACATGAATCATGATGAACCTCCAAGCTTTATCAATGACAAGCAATGGTGCAGGGATCATGAATTCGCTTCCCAAGTTTTTTTAGCTCAAAGTAGATCGAGCAGATTGATTAAGCGTGAAATTGATCAAACCACATGAACCACAAAAACAATGATGGAGAAAACAATGATAGACAATTACAAAAGTAACAGAACAATGACAACAAGCAGAGTGTTGGTCGAACGAAGTCAAATACGACCAGCTGCTGCATCCCTTTCATTCCCGCTTAAAGAAATAAATGACAGGCCTGAACTTCATAACTACAAAATTGGTGCTTTCCCAGCGCTGACAGACCAAATATTTTACATGAACAAAGGTATATATTGTGGATCCAAAATTGCTTACTTACAACCGTAAAAGCTCGGCTTAAGATAGTAGCCACCATCGGAACCATTAAATGGATTCGTAACCCAAAATTGAACATTTGGAACTGAGATTGCATGAGGTGGTTTTTGGAGTCATCAATAATTCATTGAGCCAACGCTGAACCTTCCAATGTGAGATGACACGTGCCAAAGTTGCGGTGCTTACCATCAGCTTTGTTAGAAAGATGAAATCCTTGAAGGGGAAGCTGGTTAATGAGCAGAGTTTCTAATAGGCAAGCCACACTCCTCCCTGGGACCACAACATAAAGAAAAGGCACATCCTGCATGCCTTCTGATGAACGGTGTGTACGGACGCGACCAATAAGGTCATCTGTCTGTATAAAACCACAACTTTTAGAACCTAACCTTCACAAATCTCTACATTTGCACTTAATAGCAAGAAAAAAATTTCTTTGCTTCACACAATTTTGCCAAGCCACACAACAGAGATAGTACCATGAATATTGGTAACACACCCAGGATTCTTTATAATAGCAAAAATAATTTGGGCACGCAGAGTTTTCATCATTTGCTGGGGCGATGATGACATTAAGGTCATTAAAAATGACACATTTAATGCACTTGGGCACTCAGTAAATGTCAGCCCTTGCTTTGTAGAGAATTCAGATAACTATTTTTGTCTAGACATGAATTCCAATAGAGGATAAGGGTATATTTTATAACCAAAATATATTGAACAAGTCAAACATTTAGACTATTACCATGAGAACATGTAAATAGTGTGTGTGTATGCATACATGTTGCATGCATGGAAAACTAGATAGATAGATATATATATATATCTATATATATATATATATATATATATATATATAGAGAGAGAGAGAGAGAGAG
>NW_006499920.1:1684037-1708418 GCF_000471905.2 Amborella trichopoda | reverse complement strand
AGTAGTAGTAGTAAGTAAGTAAGTAGTAGTAGTAGTAGTAGTAGTACGGTAGGAGGAGTAGTAGTAGTAGTTACGTTACGTTACGTTACGTTACTTACGTTACTTACTTACTACTACTACTCTCTCTCTCTCTCTCTCTCTCTCTCTCTCTCTCTCTCTCTCTCTCTCTCTCTCTCTCTCTCTCTCTCTCTCAATGTCTTACAACAATAACCCACCAAGACAGAACAGTTATATATGTTCACCAGCAAAACTAATCAGCACACATCAGATCTGCATGCAACTTGAATGTTGTGAGCGGAAAAATGGATAGAGAAACCAGGACAGCACCATGACACCATGGCTGAGACATGTTAGTTAAGTGCATTGGATCACTCAATAAGAATGGTGTGTTTATTCCGGCTCATCACTACTTGAAGCATAATCAAAACCAGCTTGGTCATGCCTCTGCCTAGCCAAGCACCTTAGCGTAGCAGAAGACATTTTGTAAACCAACAATTAATCTCTTCTTCTTTCACTGGAACGCAAAATCTAGAAACCTGTATCTCAAACAACCAAAGAAAAAATTCAATGCAAAATGTAAGGTTTACACCCAATCCTTACAATCTCATTTCTTCAAGAACCTAAGAAGAAATTTTGTTGAAAAGGGAAAGAAGAGAGAGATAGTTGGATTGCGGGTTTGAAGCTAAAGGAGGACAAAGGAAAGGAAAAAACCAAATCCCATTATTTACTATGATGGAGAAACAAGATGCAGTGCAATTAAATTTTTAATATGCTCATAAATTCAAGTCAAACTTAATCTGGGGAATTCAGATAGGAAAAAAGTTTATATAAGGTTGAGGCCCAAAACAATCAAATTTAAGGCTCACCTCAAATTGATTGCCTCAACCTTGAGATGTACAGGCGTGAAAAAAAAAAAAAAACCTATTTCAAGTCTGGGAAATAGTGCATGTTCTAATGAATTATCGGGGCCCTCAATTTTTCAATATTTTCAAGTTTTTATAGATCTACTTGGTCAAAACTATTTTTGAAGCATTAAATTTTATAATTAGAGACAAAAATAAATTTCAGGCGACCACGAAGATTTTTTCTACAGAAAAATCATCTTTCGACAATATTTACAGGCATGCCTTACTTTGATTGTTTAGAGCCTCAACCTTATAGAAACCACACCCTTTAGATATTAGGATTTTATTTGGGATCTACATTAATATTGTTTTGGGTAATCAAAAAGGTCTTAAGGTATTTTAAGATAAAAAAATATTTCATTTCACAAAATATCATGATATTGATCAAATAACCAAAAAAATGAAAACTAGCCCAAAAGGATTGTAAAGTCACAACTATCCACAATTAATACGAAGTGAATGAACAAACTAGGTTCTCTCATCCACCTATGAATGCACTTGACTGGTAAACATGAAAGCTTTACTCCATAAGAATGTTATCTATGTGAATGAGGTTCTGTACAGAGAAGAGCTAATGATCATTTCCATTATGTAACCAGGGAGATAGTAGATGAAAGTGAAGCCAAAAAAAGAAAGAAGAGAGTAAAGGCAGTAAAGTGGTTCCCAGGTATAAGTGGCAAAACATTGTCTGCTCAAGAAACTGCAATATTATTCAACAGGAGAAGAAAAAGTACGAAGAGAACAGAACATGTTCGAATATAATGTACTTACATCACAGGGAGACCAGTGCAGCTTGATGGAAGCAAAATTTTCAACAAGCTAGGAATTCCTTCAGTAGGTATGCAACCTGTAATTCATGGAACACAAAAATAATAACGGAACCAAACAATCAATCTACCTTTAGAGATTGTTTATAATTGCAAGATATCAAATTCAGAAAATATATGAAAAAATTTGCAATAGATGCAGTAGCTGACCAATTTGAGTTGCAGCTCCAAGGTATAATGGCTGAGGCCTTTTTTCTGAAGAAACTGTGACATTTCGAAAAATTTCTTCTTTGTCAAGACCATAAAGGTCCCTCACCTTCAAAAGGAAAACAAATTTTAGAAAATTTCGAGCAGACACCTTCAGATATTCTAGTTCAATCTTCCAAGTTTAATTTTATAAAATTTCCAGAAGATATTTTAGGGAAATTATATACATTGTTAAAATGCCATTTTCAAGAGTATCCAGAGTCTTCATCAGTCATTCTACAAACCCTAGGGCATCTGCAAGAAAAGGTAAACCCTATATTTTCAAATTAAGCAATAAATAGTCATGATGATCAAATTGCCAATTAGCCCAAGTTCGCATTCCTCAATTTGTGAGTGCATCATAACAGTTTATCTCCAAATTTGAGATTCACCATAGGACAGGTCTATGGAAAAGTTTCTAATGATCCATTTGCTAAAATTCAGTAGGAATATGGTGAGATGTTGACCTTCTCAACGTTCAAATTTAACATTTTAAAAATAAACACATATTCATGCATAAGCTCATGCATAAGTGCAAACAAAGACAAAAAGAAAGTTAAAAAAGCCCACCTAACAGCCTCAAATTGTGGAAGCCAAAGACATTGAAAGAATAACAAACATACAAAGTTAACATCCTCCAGATACATCCATACTTGAATTGGGTTATAAGAGACATACTTCTATGAACACATGGCATCAATTATCCATGTTCCCTCTAGAGGCAATCTCTGCAAAACTTAGAAACACAGTCTCAAGAAGATAAATCTACAACACAAGGTTCAGGAGATCAGTGCAAACTGTTCAGAGTCTCCTCACAACCCTTCCCAAAGGGATGAATTTGTAGATGGTAGTTTCTTCAATAACAATTATTAGTATTCCAACATCAAAACTTAACAAGCCAGTAGGGCAGCACAGAAAGCAACCTTAGAAGAACAAAAGGGACTGCTACCAGACACATACCTTGCACAAAAGTCCATCAGCAGGACTGCCATCGAACCACTCAAAGTTCTTGTCAGTACACTCCCCCCATAGCAAACCACCTTCACCAAATTCTCCCCAACGATGTGTCCCTATTTAGAGTGAAGCATACAAAAAGTATATCAAGCAGCTGAAAGATGTGAATCAGGACAATAACAAAAATATAATCTACAAATTACAAAAAATTCATTTCAACCAGATTCTCAAGCTTGACAACAAGAGAAACAAGAATAAACACAAGCTTACATGAACAATATGAACAAGTCAACAAGCTGCCATAATCATTTATGGAAAGAAGTCCATAAGAACAAATATCAAACAGACTACTGCAATCCAGATCGAGATGGCAAGTAGTCAACCAAATAACTTCTAGTAGGAGTTATCTCAATAGATGCTCAACCTTGACAGGACATACAATAAACATAAAAGGTAAACTTCCATAGATATTGCTGGTGAACATCCACGAATAATTTATCCTCAAAGATCCCCTCCAATGCTATGTCGAAAGGGGCGAACAATGTCATTGCTTCAATCACAACTCAGCCTTCAACAGTTGCAACAGCAACCTGCTAGACTCATGAGGCAACTCCAAGGAAACAGTATAAACAACAATGAGATTTAGACACATCCTTTCACCTCCCACCAACAATATAATCATGTTACTTCTTCTTGACATGGGATACGATTCATGACAGGGGAACCTCCACTGAATGGACGCAAACCACCAAGTATATCCTGAAGAACTCCCTCCTTGCATTTGACTCCTTTTATACTACATGAATGGTTTCCCTTACAATTATTTAATTATTGAGCACCATATAACCCAATCTCTCTTAGAATTGCATGCTACATATTGGGAGAACTTTTGTTAGATGGAAGAATAATAAGAGCCGAGTCCCTTCTATCATCTTCACAGCTGACCAATCACCATATCTCACCCAAAACATCTTCTCCCCCCCTACCCCTTCCATATTTGGCATTATATTTAACCTCCTAGGTACAACACTTCATAATCTAAGGAACCAAAACAATATCCAATAACAAACAAGATAGTCTCCATTGAATGGAACAGTTTTTTCAATTTCACGGACATCACAATAAAAGGAAGTTGAAGAAAAAGAAATCATAACTTTCATAATTGTCATTTGCTGCCATGGAACCACAGCTGGAGCTGCGGCTGATTCAATAACTTAAAAACAAAAGGCATTTAGCATTCAGGATTGGGCTTGGATTTGATTGGTTAAGGTGTTGATGATTGCAATCACTTGTCCCAAATTCAAATCCTACAGTGCACTACCCAAAGGAAAAACACAAGATTAGAGCAATCTATCAAAACTAATAACCATATCATTACATAATTGCCAGTTTTTGCTCCTTATGTACATATTTTTTTCACAAGTAAATAAATAAATGCAAGCCTGATATGAAAAAATGGGCAGAAGATTCCTCAATCAGAGGACTGAGGCAACAGAGATTTTTTCTCATGAAACATACAGGTATTGATAAACCATCACAAATTAAATGGTGAAACCAAAAGGCATGCTCCACCCATAATGCTCAAGATGCCGTTTCTTGATCAAACCTGTACAATTATGCCGTAATGATATATGCAGAAACAAATGGTGGTGGGGACGGGTACGGAGCTTTGTGACTATAGCCTCTTCAGTTAGCCCATCTTCTATGGAATATGTTTTCAGAGTCTCAATAACTGATATCAAGCAATAACCTTTTGCTGAATGTGATACACCTGCCAAAACGAAATCACAAATGAGATATAGAAACAGATAACAACTGTTAATCACTAACCCGATGCCCTTGCAAAACAACTTGGATAGAAATTGCATATACCAAATCCATTAACCTATAATGAACTGAATTAGGACATTGAGAATCTGGAGTTCCCTGAGGACAAAAGGACTGTACAAAGCATAGAGAAATTTCTGAGTCTGCAAGCACCTATACAAAATGCCCACAAAAACATGCATGGGCATATGCCAACACATACAGAGGTGCCAATGTGGAGACAAAAAAAATGTTTATAGCATCTTTCATATGCCAAAAACAACATATTATAGAGTTAGAACGAATCAACAATTTGTATTGTATCCTGTATACTCCAAATATAATATTTCTATTCACCAGATTATTATTAATTTTACAATCAACAAGATGGTATAACTATGCACCACATAGGTTGTATTAAATAACATCTTGCATCCTTTAATGCTAGTGCACATATAACAACACCTATAAAGAAATATGTTTAACTATATTTTTGTTGCTACTAGGTGTGAAGAGGAAATGAAATATGCAATTAGTTTGCTTTCATGCTTTGAAAGGCATATAATTTTACTTACAACAACATAATGAGTAACAGGATCAACTACTAAGTAGAATGCAGGGAGTATAGTATCCTGAAATCAACCAAGTCATTGAGTTATACCAACTACAGGCACTGGCTCAGGAAAATCAACTTCAAGGTCGGCTCCTGCAAGTCCATATACATAGGGGCTTCCAGGATGTGCATGCCTGGAGGGGTAAGAAAAAAAGATGAGTTGATAAACAAACATCTAATAGTATGCCATTGTCCGCAACTGCTAATCAGGAAAAGCACAAAACTCTTTAGATTTTATAATAACACACTGCAGATGGAAGAATATACTAAGGGAAAATGACAAACAAGAATTTAGCAAAATGCAAAAAGATCACATCTATACCCCATGCAAGCACTTTAGGACATCATAAATTCATAATCTAGTATAACATATGGACCAAAAGTGCACCAAAATGGTAGAAGAACAACATTTTAATGTTCATTTGCTGTTTTTTGTGCCTGCGGAAGCAAAGCCACCATTTTACTAAAAATTAAACTGCATGGTATAAATAAAAATTCCATGGAAGTTTTAAGAAAATTGGCCAATGACATCGTAAAAGATTTTCGATTACCCTGATATGAAGCGACCTTTTCGCGATCGAGCTTGAGTTGGGCCCTGCACTTCCTCTACTATACACTGACAAAAGCAATGGAAAAATGCACTGATGTCAAGCATATTTCAGATCAACACATGGCTCAAAATCAAAGAAAGAAAGCATATAAATGGAATAATTCTCAAGTCAACATTTCTCAAAAAAAAAAAATAGAATAATTCTCAAAATCCACCTGAATCAAGCATTAGAAAATTAATGCAATAGAACCCCATGTTTATCAAACAAATCATGACCATTGAAAGGAAGACAATAACAGCAACTCAGATAAGGGGATCCAGGACAAACCCCAAGACAAAACAACTTACTAATAATAGAAAGGAAACAGCAGTTTGACCTGACTCCTAGGATTATAATCTATCTAAGCTTCAGTTCAATAATAGTGAGCAGCATCCAAAACAAATTACGGCGGCGCAAAGTTGGAATCAAACACCAAGCTCATGAAACAGCGCCAGAGCCTTGCATGCACAGCATCCTCATCATACCCAAATATTTGAACAAAAGTATTCCACATAACAAAAAAGAATCATATACCAAGTCACAGCTCACACTACGGCCTTTACACATGCGGACAAAGAATAGGAACAACCTTTTACTTGATCATATGCCATTACCATCATACCAAGCCCACCCCTTCAACCGCCTTGAACAAAGAAAAAGAATAGGCCAAGATTTCATCCTCATCCCCAAACATAGACATAAAATTATTGAATAAAATCACAATAAACTTATCAATCAATAATCATTTCCATGCATGGACAAGCCAGAAAAGGGACTATTTTGCATAAGGAAAAATCCAAATTCATTTGATCAGTGATCCCCTTCATTATTATCACTGATTTATAATTAGTATATTAATTATGCCCATCATGTGAACCTCCTGACCAATAGTCCATTTAAAATAACGCCCAGGCAGAGACATTGTATGGTACAACGCAAACAGCTTGCATTTAAGGTCTTCATGAAATAGGATGATTACATCCAATAAACACTGAGGTGGTTGAGAAATTTAAACTCACAACAGAATATCCACTTCGAGTCAAGTCATCCAAAGTTTGCCGCAAGTTCTGCAAAATTCAATAAATAAGTAAACTTAAAAATCAGCATCCCTAGAAAGGAGGAAAGTAACATAGAGGAATGGACCAAAACTACTGGTTATCAAAACCCGAAAAATATCTAGTCAGATGGACGAAAAAATAAATTTTAGATTTTAGATATGGAAAACTAAAGTAATCCAATGGATTATCTAAAACCCTAGCCCATATGGATCCTCACCTTCCAATGAAATGACACTAAGTTCTGGCGAGAGAGCAGGATGTACGAGTATAGGACAGTGCTGACCCATCATCCATCATTGCATTGGACCATGGAGCGGCATAATCCCATGGATTGTAGTATACTTTCTCATTAGATACAATGAAGATCGAGCACAGGAAAAAGCAAAGGACCAGAGAGAACAAAGACGCTCTTTCAGTTAATACTAAATAATTATTCAATATAGATGCTGTACAAAGCACCCTGTATACAGATGACCTAAACTCCTTTTGCGACCTTTATTTTCATTTCACTAAAATACAGTGAACTTTTCTTTCTAAAAAGTTTATTTAAAAGAAACTCGCTGCACTCTTTCACATGGACAATCAAACAGAGGATAAGAACCAAACATATGCCTTTTTTCATAATAAACAAATCAATTTCAACCACTAAGATCATACAGATGATGAAATTCAGTAATCAACAACAGAAAATATATCCCTCACAACCACATTGGAGCATTAGTTGCACGCATTGTTCTTTTTTCATTTGGGAAATTTGGAAGTCTGACCAAGGAAACCAATTACACCCTAATAAGCATTAAGGCCACATTTGGATACCGTAGTAGTCATATCAAACAATTAACTCCGCCACAGCTTGTTTCAAGCCATCAAACAGGTCCTAACCCAGATAAGGGAGGAGGGTTGTGTTAGGTAGCGCAGCCAGCTTAAAACTTTGCCACATCTTTTCATGAATCCCGAATCTATCAAATTGTGGAACATAATCCGTGCAGCCGACCCTAAATACTTGGGATAAGGCTCGGATGATGATGAAGATGATGAGAGGTCATATCAAAGAAATAACTCCACATGCCTTTGTGGGCAATCTAGAAGACTGTATTCTTAAATGGCCAAGAATCGTATCAAAGAAGTACACTTCGGGAATGGAAGAAGAACACTTTTTTCTGATAATCTTACGAGAGTTTCAGCAACAATTTGCGAACAAGCAGGGCTACTAAAAAGGACAATGCCCCCCCCCCCCCTACAGGCCGTAGGCGGCAGGATTAATAGTGGCAGACAAATCAGGGATGCTTAAATGATTGAAAAAAAGGAAAAACAGCAGTATTGCTAAAAAATGTGCAACCAAATGGATCATTGCCAATTCGAGTAAATATATGCAAAGGTTATATTTCATAGAAATCAACAAAAGCATACATGTGATATTTTGAACTTTGTATAAATTCCAGCTAAGAGAGAAGGTTTGAAATTTTCCAGAATCTTGACCTCGCCGGTTGCCATGAGAATAGTGGTGAAATTGAATAGTGGTGACCTTATAATTGTGGCAATTGGTTAGGATGACCATACAAAGTTACAATTGTGGCAATTATACGGGATATAATTGCTAGGATGACCTTAATGAAATGGAGAAGGTTTCAACAGAGCCCACCCTTCACATGAATATGAATGACGAATTGATGGTAAGCATCAAGGACCTTTTACAAGCACGACTAACTGGTCTTGGTTGATATTATCTATACTTAGACAAATGACACCATACCATGATGTTTACTCTTTAAGTTTTAAATATTTTAATAACATATTAATTTTCCTGAAACGATGTTTATACTCTTCGACAAGTTGAGGAAAACAATAGCCCCAAACGTTTTCTATTTGAGCATCAAGGACCTTTTACAAGCACGACTAACTGGTCTTGGTTGATATTATTTATACTTAGACAAATGACACCATAGTATGATGCTTACTCTTTAAGTTTTAAATCTTTTAATAACATAATAATTTTCCTGAAACGATGTTTATACTCTTCAACAAGTTGAGGAAAATAATAGCCCCAAAAGTTTTCTATTTGAGCAATATGCAGCAATACCTAAGTGAACCAGAAACAGCATACAAGCAATACCATGACAGGACAACCAGCTCTTGGGACAGTGTCTGATCTCAAACCACTCATAGGGTTCAACCCAGCATGTTCAACAAGGATGCATGCATCAAAGCCAACAGCTTCATAAAATTCTCCAACCTGGAAAAGATGAAATAGGTTATAGTCACATAGGAAATTCAGATATTAAACATAAATCAAATAAATACTCAGAAAAAGACAGGAAAAAAGTAGGAGCAACAAGAAAAGACAAACAGATTAAGGCTGGAATTTTCATAGTCATTTGTAGGTACATAAATTTGCTTACACTTAGAAAAAAAAAAAAAAGAGAACAAAAAACTGAAAGTTTTGACTGCTAATATTTATATGGTTAAACAAAGGGTATATTACATTTCATGAAAATTATGCGATTCTGACCTTAGCAAAAGGAAATTAATTTTATTTTTAGCAGAGGCCAACACCTAAAATGTGTGGCGTGGACCGAGGATGTAATGTTACAGAACAGAGGTATGCGAGTATCAATAAAAATAGCATGACCACACCATGACAAGCTGAGCGAAATTGCACAATTGAAAACAGAAATCCATGTAAACCAACGAATGCCTCAGGCGCAGAGTTCAAAGAAAAACAGACCAAGTATCCTAACACATTGACATGTATACCTGCCAGAGATCAGAAAGGAAATGCATGCATGACTTGCACACACCTATTGGATATAAGGTGTACTGATTATTCATAAACGAGAAAAAAAAAATAGGAAAGGAAAATGGAGAAGGAAACAGAAGGCATTCATAGTATCTTAGAATTTGAAGAAAATAAGGGGTCACAAGTAACTACAAATTACAAAAAACACCGTTGGTAAAACTAATGTTAAAAATACCGTTGGTAAAATTAATGTTAAGGACAAAACTTAGAATACATGCCCATAAGCACAAAGAGGGAACAAGAAACCACATGGTCTCTTGCTGACACAGGTGACTAAGTAACAAGCCTATCAAAGACAGGTCTACCATATAGAATAAACCAATGTTATCTTTACAATAAGAATGTCATCAAGTACAAGGAAACTCACTAGCCACTTGATCCCTCCAATAGAAACTCCTGCATTAGTTGGTAGTGCTTACTTTTACATAAAGTTGTACTGCCCCACTTTTATACACAACATAGGTAGCCCCTAATTAAGGCAAAGAGAAGCAAATTATCATCATGGAAATATTGTTTCCAATGTCAAAGCACAACTATCTTTGTTCAGAGAACATTTCCCTCAGCACAATGACTAAGGGACAAATCATGTTGTGAACCACAGTTTCATAGTGTACAATTGTATGTCATAGGGTCATTGGAAGTTAAAATCTGAGTACTTATACTAAATCGCAAATACCCAAGAGTGCACTTGGGAAATTTAAAGGCAACAAGAAGGTGTAGCAGCCAATGTGTAGCAGCCAATGGATCATTGAAAAGACACTAAAATAGGTCATTAAAGATATATGGGGACAGGTTCCTTAAGTTGGATACTATTAAACTTGTGGGAAAATCTTTAATTAACCATAGGCATTTCTGGGAATCCAAAAGTTCGGTTTAACTTTTTCAAAAACTAATTTCAAGAGGGTGAATATTTTAGGAGATACAACACAAGATATTGAAGGTACCACAAAGTCAGAAGGAATTTCCAAGAGACTACAAGTTCATGGTACCTTGTCAAGTACGTGTTTAGCATAATAGATAGAAGAACTGTTGAGATTGCAGCATGTGTAATTTTTCCTAGACCACTCTTCAATGTGTAATTTTTAGAGACCACTTTTTAATGGTAATTTTTGAAGCTTAAGCATGGATCAATTTAAAAAAGACTCAAAAGGTAAGTAGGGACTGAGGCCCAATTCTCTCCAGGTATTATTAATGAAAGGGCACATGGGCACATAATGTTGATTGGTGCAGGTGGTAATGATTGCAACACATTTTCCCAAGTTCAATACTGGACAACTCAAAAAGGAAAGGTATATAGGCATATTTCTGTAGTGGAGGGTGCCAGACATGGCCATCTAGGCACCCTGTGAAGTCTATTGGTAGATAAAAAAGGCTATGTGATGTGCATGTGCTCATAGACCATATGCACGGAAGTTTGTATGCGAAGTGATCTGGGATGATCTTTGGTGAAAGTCTTCATCAACAACTCATGGCATGGGAGAAGTTACCGTAGTGTGCAGAAGAGCTCTCACCTCTTAGAGCCCTCAAGAAACAACTTAGATGGATCATTAACAGTCTACAAAACCCACACAACAAACACAACAAGAAAATACATGTGATAGACCCTCTTCCTGCATAACTTGGTTTAGAGTTAAAAGACTGAGAGAGAAGCATATTCAAGAAGCTTCTAGGTCCAGACACCCCAAGTCAATTACCAAATCTAAGAGGAAAGAAAGATTTTGGAAGGCTGGGGTGTGCCACCTCACCCCCTTCCTTGACGTAAGGGAAGGCTTAGTGAAGCCTAAGTGGAGCCCAAATCAAGGGGTGCTATTCCGAGCATAAATACCATGATGTTGAAGCCAATGTTTAAAAACCAGACAGGTCTCCAACTCAATCACCTGGAAAAGGAACTTTCGAGTCGGAACGCCCAATTTAGGGTGCGCCAACTCAAATTTGTGTGGAAAAGAAATGACAAATTTTTAAATATAGGTTTGTAAAATAAATGCAATCCTATAGTAAGTAAAAAAACAAAAATTCCAACTTTAGTGATCCTATCAGAGAGAAGGCTCTAGTAGAACTTCAATCCAATTCTGGAGCTATTTCTACTTAAAGTGTAACAAAATGTATCCTAAAATTTTTGGGTAAACTTTTAGCATTCCTCCAATTCTGGCTCAATTTAGCAGAATCATTTTTACTTGTCCAATTTTGGTCAAATATCCTAAAGATTTTTAGAAAAATTTAGAGAGTTTTCATCAAGATTTGCTAGAGCCATAATCAAAGCAGAGATATAAAAGGCACATGCTAACGTGGAAACAAGCCAGTCACTCAATTAATCAGAGTAACAAACCAGTTCATGATAAGCCAATTATAAAACGTAAAAGGAAAGAAAAATATTACCTACCAATCTCTTGTACGACCGATCCTCCTCTACCTCCAAAGAAAGGCTTAGGTTTTTGGAAGCAGCTCTAGCTCCATGGATTCAAGGATTTCCCCCAATTGATTACAGTTTCCTAGGATTTCTAAAACATCTCTGAGTGCAAAGCCAGAGCACCTCACAGAACATCACCCGTGACCAGATCCTAGAAATCACACCAAATCTCCACGGATTGCAGCGTTTCTTCCCAAACAAAGCCTTGCATGTTTCTTTGGTTTCAAAAGAAGCTCTTGTCACCAAATTGGTGGTCCGTCGAAGTGATTGCCTGAAACTAACCCCTAGAAGCTAGGCAATCCATGGAATCTAGAGTTTCTATAGTTAGAAGCTTTTGAGGAGAAGAGGCGCCATGAATTTTAGGTTTTATGATGAATAAAAGCTTCTTAGAACCTTCATCAAAAAATAAAAGCTTCTTAGAAGACGAAAAAGGCTAGACAATCATGGTAGCTTGAGTCAATGAAACTCCCCCCCACTTTGCGCTTATCTCATTCCAAATATTATTCTTCTCAGTCATTTCTTTCTACAAAACCCAAGATCTTGCCTCCTCCCGCAGACCACTCATACACAATAAAGCTTGGGCCATCTAAACACCTCCAAAGATCCTTGCCTTCACCTGGCTAGTGTCTCTAGTCAAAACTTAACTTTATACCAACTCATGAGGAGAGGTTACAACCTTGCAAATATATGCTAAATTGCTAACTATGGGAAGAACAAGAAGACAACCACTCCCATCTGTTTCTCTATTGCAAATTTGCTTCTGAAGTCTAGACCAAACATATCAAAGACTTTAATTGGCAATGGGTCACACTGGGATCCCTTGAACATCTTTCCTCTCCTACCTCCTTCCCCCCACGAAAAAAAAAAAAAAAAAAAAAAAAGAAAAAGAAAAGAAAGAAAGAAAGAAGAGGGAAACATCAGCAGCCTATTTTTTGAATAGCCAACACCTTGGCTACTCTTTGGTCTATATGGGGGAAGCAAAATTCTTGCATCTTTTGAGAAGTCAAGAGACCACAAGAGCAAGTGCAGAAAGAGCCAAAGGTCTCATGATTTTCTAGGCAAATAACTACAAACACCTCAAGAGCTTCTCCAAAACAGATTTCCGACCAAATTGGCAGGACATCCTTCAATACAATCCAAACAAAGTGTCATGGTCCAAAGCATGCCCAACCCCATCCATATTAGGTTTAGAGATTCCAATTGAGCTGCAGAAATCGCTCTCCTAGAGTTCATCAAAGGTTCAAAACCAATTGAGTAAACCAACTGCTCGTTGAGGGATTCCGATATGTTATCTAGTGAGCTTTTGGCATGTCACGCCGGCCTTGGCGATAAACCAACAATATATTTTATCACATTACTTTTCTACGCAAGCCACTTTGAATCAACTTCCGTCACATCTGGTGGGAAGCAGACTCGATAGCTAATCTCACACACATCTCGGTACAGCCATAGTTTCTTGTGGAATCCTCAGTAGTGATTTTTTGGATTAGTGTCCCAGCTAGTGGGATGCCCTTCTACTTGATCTCACATATTTTTTGTTTTTACAGTTCTTCGCCTCCTCTTTTTTTTTTGCTTTATATTTCTCCTCCGCTCTCTAACTGTACGTATTCTTCTTTCCACGTCGTCACTCTACCTCTGTTATCTCTCTTGGCCACTAAATTTCTTTGTTCTCTACTCCCTACCACATCTTCCCCATCTTCGATCTTTCATCTTTCTCTCGACATCTTCTCTCCACTCTCCTTCCCCCCCATATCTCCACCTTTCTCTAACACTTCTCTCTCTCAACTCTAATTTGATGCAGGAAAATAGAGCAAAAGGCAAAAAAAAACATTTCAAGAAACTATCAAAACAGTCCAGATTTGAGTGGACCTAGACAAGGCATGATGCTACTGTTCACACCCTATTTTTACTATTTACACCCCAAAAGTGTTAGAAACCCTAGCAGCCCAAGCCTTTTCATTACCTCATAACAAAAAAGACCAAACTACCCCCAATTAATTTAAAACATTGTAAAATACCCCATAGGACCTTTCACTCAAATTAAAACATAAAAGGTCACAAAACTGCCCCTAACTTTAATTAAAACACTGAAAAATCACTAAGAAACTCTAAAAACAACAACAAACTAAAAATAAACTCCTTCAAAAAGTTGGCCTTCCCCTCCTAGATTTCCTTGCGACTTTGGGATGTGGATCATCATAAAGGAGGTCGTCAAAGGAATTGATTGGGCCAAAGGCCATGAGAACTGTCTTGACTAATCGAAGGACTGTCTGATGCATCATTCTCCCATGGTTGGCAAGAACTCGACCTCAAGTTCGGATTGCTACTATGGGTTCGTGGTACTCAAAAAGATCAACAACACTGAACACATAAGATGTCTCAATCTTAGCCAGTAGGTCGATCTTATAAGCATTACTTCACATCTTCTTCAGCACCCGAAACGGCCTGATCTTCTTATTATTGAGCTTGTTGTAAATGCCTATAGCATGCCTATCTTTGCATAGATAAACTATCATCAAGTCTCCCACATTAACGAAGCTTGAAATCAAGGCAAGTTGTGTTACTGCAACCCCCATAGACATTGTATCAATCATGTATTAGGCCCATTGGGAACTGCCATGCTTGTAGTACATATGCACAAAGATATGGGTTTCAGTGAGGGTTCTCTGCCAGTACGATATTTAGGGTTGCCATTATTTAATGGGAGCTTAAAACATAATCACTGCAATAGCCTGGTGGGGAAGATCATAGACAAAATTGGGACTTGGCAAGCCCTTTCCCTTTCTTATGCAAGCCGTTTACAGCTATTAAAATTAGTTCTCAGCTCCTCATTTTCTGGATTCATTATTTTATTCTACTCAAGCATATATGCAATGTAGTTGAGACGTTACACCGTAGCTTTTTATAGGCTGGCTCAGTTGGGAAGAAAGGATTTCACTTGGTGAAATGGAAAAATGTCTGTATTACTACTGAAGAGGGGCGACTTGGAATTTGTGATATATCAGAATTCAATATTGCAGGCATGATGAAATTAGCTTGAAGAGTTGTTGCCAACCCTTCTTCCCTACAATCGCGTTTTTTCAAGCACAAATAGTTTAAAGACTCATCCATTTGGGTGACCAGGAGGAGGAATTATTCTTATGCTTGGAAGGGCGTCCAATTGGGTTGTCCTATCTCGATATAATGTCGAATGGATCATTGGAGATGGTCGTATAGTGGATTTTTTGACAAACCCGTGGCTATCCGAAACTCTATCTAGGATTCTTATGGAGATGATATTCACAAGCATTTGGGTACTCTTGCCAAGTCAAAGGTTGAGGATTATTTGTAGGGTTCTCCTCAGGTATGGAGCCTCCGTACTCCTACATCTGGTCCTCTCATCCAAGTTTGGAGAGAGATTGCGAGTTTCACTATTCCTCTACGCCCCCAAAATGATTTCTTGGTCTAGATCCACTAAGCCAGTGGTCTATTCTCAGCCAAGAATGCATGGAATCATATTCGGGGAAGGGCACTTCACAGCCAGTTTTCAGGACTATATGGGCTTTGCACTGTCATCCCAAAGCGAAATGGTTTTCTTGATTGGCTCTCCATCAGCGTCTCTCCACCTCCTCTTTATTACAACTGCGAGGACTGACTACGGCACAAGTATGCCCTTTTTGCTGCTCTAATGATGATAATATTGACACGTATTATTTCAACGTAATTTCTCACAGGGTGTTTGAAGATCCCATGCATGGAGGTGTGGCAAAAGATTTTATGTCTTAGATCACTACATTGCATCTATATTACGGACTTGGATTTCCTACAAGTTTAAATCAGTTGGCCTTCTTAATGGAGGACATTCCCTTTTCTTCACCACTATTTGAATGCTTTGGGAGGAGTGCAATCACCAGGTCTTTCAAGGGAAGACCTCCAAGAGGGAACAACTGGTCAGGAAGATTACGTTCCATGTTATCGAGATGGCAGAAGCAAAGGCTTGGACTTTCCACATATTCGAAAAGGCCATAGCAAACAATCTTCACATCACATGGTAGCAAGAGAAGACGAAGTCCTCTATTCCGACTGCATAGTGCTTACTTGACCAGGCCATTTCAAACTCAATATTGATGGAGCTTGTTTACGGAACCTAGGATGATCAAATGCAGGCGGAGTTATTAATGGTGAAGACGGATATTTTATTGTTGCATTTGCACAGCCCCTTGGAGTTGCATCAAATAATTATGCGGAGTTTTGTGCTTTGCAAGCCGGCGAGGACCTTGCCATCGAGTTAGATTGCTTTCCTTTACAAAATTAAAAATGACTCATCTCTAATTGTCAATGTCATTCACGATAAATGCACAGCCCCATGGTATGCTCACATTGTTGCTGCCAACTGCAGACAAAGACTGATTGGACGTGTGTGGTATATCTCACATGTCTATCATGAAGTCAATATGGTAGTTGACACACTCGTTAAAAAGCCTCAGCCTTTTTTGATGCCACCATTTGGCACACTAGACCGCCTGATTGTATTTCACTTCCTTTACTCCATGATGTTGTGCAACTGCCCTATTTTAGGGTTGTAAATCTATGAATTGTACTTCTTTTATTCTTATTTAATGAAAAACGGGTAGGGGCCTTTCTCCCCCATTGATTTACCCTAAAAAATGGCTGAAGTTGAACCCTAACATCAGGAATCACATAATCAACCATTTGATGACCACCTTCTATATTGAACTCACTACCAAAAACCTCATAGGAAAATATCAGCGAACCCTTAGGCCATACCTCACATGTACCCCACACTCGGGTAAGGCATCAAAAGAAACAACATCCTTACTACCACTGTCATCTCCTTGATCTTCCTTACCTTCACTTTGTTATTCCCCATAGATAATATCACCCACCAAATCATCATCAAAGATAAGACCCTCATTAAAGATGGGATTACTATCAAAAAGACAGGATGACCATCTCCATCAAAAGATCTCTTGTCAAGGATTAGCTCATCCATAAAATCACACAAATCATCAAGGAATTAGGGAAAAAAGTCCCTTATCAATTCCTCATCTATTGCTCGAGGAGTAATCATGCTGCACCAGATCACCAAAGCCTCCCCATGGTTACTAAATTTCACTTCAAGGTCCTCTTCGTCAACCAGCTCATCATAGTTGGGATCACCTTCAAAAGAGTGTTTGGTATCCTCATCATAAAACTCCTCAAAAAGATTAACGAACTTGCGATAGGCACTTGGATGAGACACGCCTGATGCCCGAACACTTGTAGCACTTGATGTTGCAAGCAGCACTCCTTTCGCCCCACCTGACTCCTTAAAAAACCCCTTTTTGGCCCAGAGCACCTTACTTGGTCGTTGCAACAGTGCGAGATGTAAAACCAGTAGCTGTCACGCTGCCTTTTCTTCCAAAATAACCACCAAGGCTGCTGCCCATTTCCCCTATTACTCGTACCTGCACCCTACTTGTTAATGGTCATTTCGGCTGAGTTTCAACCCTCTTCACAAAGTTGTAGACCTCATGAAGGGTCTAATACTGCTACATGCAGTCAAAAGGTGAAACTCAATTGTGTATTCATCCACTGACCCATCTCCTTGGTGCAACACATGCGTACTTCCATATAAAGACTGTATTTTCAAGTAAATATTAGTCCTTACTCTTTTTCCTCATCTTCTCCCACAATACAATTTTAGGTTCCCTCTCTTTCTTGCCTTGCTCTCAATTGTTCCCACCATACCGAAGCACGTTTTTCAAATTAATGGCAATAAATTTAACTTTTTTATTATGTGGCATATCCTTGTAATCAAAGACCCCTTGTATTGTAATTAACCAGTCTATAAAGTCGTCAGGCCGTGATTTTCCTTCAAAATCAGGAATATCTACTTTTAGATATATGGATTTCTCCAATCATATTACTCTTCACTCGACTCATCTCGCAGAGCACGATCCTAAAAAGGGTTATACTCAACATCATCCTGGACATAAAAAACTTCATCTTGCCACGTTTGATGCCGACAAGCTGACTTGGAAGTTCTAGAACTTGTTGACTCAGATCTTCGATCTCCTAATCTCGCTCATCATGACGTAGATCTATATCAACACCCCTACTTCGACCTCTTCTTGCTGCCATAAGTTCACCAAAATCACAACTAGGCAGAAAACAAACAAAACCTAGCTGAAATCCACAAGTTCTAGGCCGCTTTGGCAAAACCTAGCCTAAAATCAACAAACCTTAGACTTGATTGTTGATTCCTAGCTTTATTATTGAATAAAACCTAGGCTCAGACATGAAAATAGAGAAAAGAGGTAAAAAACAGTTGAATAAACATCAAAAAAGGCCAAATTTGAGTGTACCTGGCTTTCCTTGCACGAAGAAATGACCCCAAAATCCTAGATAGGCATGGTGTTATTATTCATACCCTGTTTTTATGGTTCACGCCCCAAAAGTATTAGAAACTCTAACACCCCAAGCCCTTTTATTACATTATAATTAAAAAAGACCAAAACTACCCCTATTTAAGTTAACACTTAAAAGATCATAAAAATACCCCATAATTCCCTTCACTCAGATGAACGCATAAAGTTCCTTAAACTGGCCCTAACTTTAATTAAAACATTGGAAGTCACTAAGAAGCTGTAAAAACAGTACCAAAGTATAAATAAATTCCTTCAACGAGTCGGCCTTCCCCTCCTCGATCTCCTTGCAACATTGGGATGTGGATCATTACAAGAGAGTCATTAAGGGGATTGATTGGACCAAAAGGCCATGAGAATTATCTCGACTAGTCGAAGGACTGTCATGTGCATAAAAGTCATGCCATCTTCTTTTCGCACGACTCTATCTCAACTTTTTGTCTCCACTACTCAAGCATTTCTCTCTCCCATTAACTTTCGACTCATTCTCTCGTTGTTCTCACTCATTACCGTTCTCTCTCCTTTCACTCCCCCACTCCTTTTCCGCTTCTCACCAACTCTCCACCACCCTTTCTCTCACTCAAACCCTCTACTCTTCATTCCGCTCCCGACTCTGTCTACCACTCTCCATCTCTTGCTTAACTTCCTACTCTTCTTTTCTCCCTATTTTATTTGATAAATGATTTGTGGTTGTACAGCCGGAGCAGCCCATATGTAGGATGCCTATACCCATATCTCGTGGCTTTTTGTAAGAAGATTTTATATATAATATATGTCACCAATTCTCAAAAAAAAAAAAAAAAAAAAAAAAAATCATTAGATTTTGATCCAACAAACATTTACTATATATATAGGGAGAATGCCATTCACTTATCAAGTCAAAATTATTAAAAATTTGAGAAGCACAAGAGCTACTGATTGCCTCAACCCTTCAGTTTGAAAAAGGTAAAATTTTTCAAGTGAAAAGCCCATAAACCTTCACACCTTAAAAACTAGAAAGTCCTAGATTGAATTACTGTTTTTTTAAAGAATGGTTCAAAACATAAAAAACCCATATAGCTCATTCGTCCTTTATCAAATGTCCTTGTCTATGGTTCATGAGAACTAAAAGACCCCCATCACAGGGAAAAGCATAAGATCCTGAATATAATTAAGAAAACTATCTATGTCTCAAAGTGTCAAACAGCATACCCTGCAGACTAGAACTTCACGGGGAAATTTTGATTTAACTTGCAATAACTCGCAATTGAGTGTGCCTTCCTTCAAACTGCCAAAAGTAACGAAAATCAATTTGAATGTGACCAAAAAGTGCTGAAAATATTCAGCACAAAATAACCACATTGACGTCTTGATGCTCAAATAACAGAAATAATATAACAAAGCAGGTAAAAAGTAACAAAGGGAACAAGTCTACAATTTACTAATATTTACTTCATAGAGAAAATATAGCATGCTCCATCACGAGCATATTGTGCACTAACTCCCCCAACCAAAAGACATACCATGGAAGATATTTTAAAATTTAAATTTTTGGAATCCAACTAAGAATCAGGGGATCATTATTTTTAAACAAAAAAAAAATGGATTTTGAATTCTTCAACACTTAGATCTTGCCCTCCGAAAATTTAGTGTTACTTGTTCAATCTTGGGCTTTTTGTCAAGCACATAGAACATGCAATTTCAAATTTTCTTTGTTGAGGTTGGTCATGACTCTCAAGAGATAATTTCCCCAAAATTTGGGGTCCTACAAACATTCCTAGATTGAGATATACCCAATGGAGCAAAATGGACAGTATGCTTCCATGGGAGCATATCTTTTGGCTACCCCATAGAGAAGAAAATATCAAATCTAAACCAAGTAAATTTTGAATCATATATCATATGGAAGCAAATTGTCGATATCAAAGGCCCTTACGAGATAGTGTTGCCCATAAATGAATGTCAAACCATAGTTAATGGGATTTCGATCGAATCAGATCCGAGATCAAGATTGGGATGGTAGGACAATGACAAGCAGAAAACTCCATATGATAAGGAGAGTGGAATATGGGGATTTCGATCCCAATATACGAGGGATTGAATGATACATTATAGAGGACTGAGCTACCTATGGTTAAAAATGGAGACCGCTGAGTGCACTTAACTAGTGTAGTACTATAATATATAATAGTATTATGGAAAAGTATATAATGAGACCATTTACCTTTGATACAAGGTGATCACATTAATCTTGACCATTGGATGTGAAATTGGGTGGCTACAGACCAAGCTCAAACTTCAAAAGAAATTTTCTCGAACTTCATGACACATCCAAGCTATCAAATTTCACATCAAATGATTGTAAAGAATTGTGACCATCTTGTATCAAAGGTAAATGGCCTCATTGTATACAATCCCCAGTATTATATATCACATTGTTATACAATACTATATTGGTATACTATACTACAACTCTATGCTGTATATTATTCTACTATGCTACACTTTGCGATTCTATACTTAGATCTACGATACAAAACTATATTACATAAATATCTACTAAATATATAGAGTATACTACTATATTTACCATGTCGCCAGACAATACTATAATGCAATACCATATTTTACTATACACATTGTTATACCATACCATACTGCTATACTATAATGAAACGGATCCGGATCTTGTGTTACTTAGGACCTCGATCCTTAATAAGAAGGATCGAGATTTCAAATTTTAAGAATTGCAGAGGAGCAAAATCTGCTTCCCTAAAGTGCAAGATCGGGAATCCAGAGTGGAACCGACCCCTTGATAGGATCCTAACCACATGCCAAACCAAGTTTTGTGTGCATGCTCATGCCCAATTCATAGAAGTAAGAGCTATGACAAATAACAAGAAAAAAACAGAAAACTGAGAGACCGGAGAGTCATAAATAACTATATATAGACTTCTCACCTCCCACTTCTTAAACTTTCATCTAGCCCAAGCAAATTAGAATATTTAAGTCTTTTGACAAGTTGAACACATGAAGGCTTTTTGCACTTGTCCATTCTCTGCAAAATACAATCATGCTACTTCACATAATCATGGCAGATAGAAGCAACAATAGGGATGAAATGGACTTATCAAATGCTAATCAAACAATTCATTAACCTCTTGCCACCACATTATATGTGCATGATCTTCTCCTTGAAGAAAAGACTTAGAAGCTTTGGATCTTTTGGTTGCTCTAATTATGCTCTTTTGAAGCCTTTGTGCCCTGAAAGCAATAGTCCTCTCTCCATATCTACTGCAGTATCTGACAAGATAAATGAGAAAACAAGAATTCCTCAACGGGGTGATTCACATTGTACATTACTTAATATGTCAATATCAACAATGATATATTCAGGGATTACAAGGGATGAACAAAAAGTATTTAAGCATTTTCATATTTCTTTGCAAAAGAAGCTTCAGGAAACCCCTTTAAGAGTAATTAAGTAAAGATATGAAGCATTGTAATCCAACAACTCTATGATAAAAACATATATTTGCAGCAAGTTTACAAATAATGAGCACAAGAATCAGAAAGAAGGCCTACGGTTACCATTGCATCTAGTTACAAAGGAGTGTTGAGAGACTAAAGTTTATGCGCCTGCTATTAAGGAGCAAAGTTTCAAGATAAGAGAGATGAAAGGAACAGGAGTAAAATTCAATATTTTTGACCAGCATCAATTATAATGGAAATCAGAAAATAAGCTAAGAGACCAATGTGTTGCAAACTATCGCAATTTGTCTTCTCACAAGATAGCCACATTAAGATTGTTTTAGAAGTCTATGGTGACTCCGGAGAAAGTAGATCCAGCATTAACTACAACTATATTTAAAAACCCTTATTAAGCAAATCAGAATGGCTTGACCAAGTTAACATTGACGGTATACGATGACTACAATGACATAGCAAGAAGAAAATCACCCCATATGGATTGAATACAACACATATACAATAACCCGTTAAACAGCATCATATACGTCTAAGAGATAACCAGAGACTCCCAACAAAAACTTGCTATTAATTTACGATCATGGTCAGAGTCCTCAAAAGAATCCATTGCATCCACTGGTTCATCGACATGAAAAGAAGTCTTAGTTTTTTGGAATCGTAGATCAATAATAGGATATTGCAATAGAATTTATTAGGAATTGGTGGAAATCCACTTCGGTATGTTTGATTTTCTTGCATAGTCACGGGATCCTGTAATGGGTTAGAATCCACATTATCAGTTTTCTATAGGCAACTTCTGATTATTAATAACAGGAAAACCATTCTCTACTCCACGATCACCATCCCCACAAACATTGTTCACAATGCTTGCTACCAAAACGAAGTCGCAAAAATTCACCCACGAGTTTCTGAATGGGACCAAACACCCCAACACTTATCAAAAGAAACCACTAAGCAGTATGACATAGATAATAGAAAAGAGCTTCAACATTCACCAACTATACTGAATAATCAAATCGTTCAAAAAACTAACCACATGCATTAAAACAACCCACTTTTAATGGTTTCGAAGGAACCCAATCCAACAAAATGAAGAAGCTTAAGTGTAGTCCAACATTTGCAAACACAACCACGTTCTCATTCAAAAAATCACAGCTTACAAGTAACCCATGAAAGCAGAAAAGGAGCCCAATATTGATTCCTCCCTCTAAAACTCAAAGGAACCACCGTGAACATAAGCCCCGATGGTAGGGAGGAACAAAAACAAAAGAAGCATATAAAAAGAAAGTAGCAGGAACATACCAAAGCAGGACAAAAGTAGGATAATGGAGTAAGAGTAAAAGCCATTGAAGAACTCACAGAGGCATTTGGGGGACGTTGAAGCGGCCATTAGAGAGGCGAAAGAGCACAGTGAGAGCTTTCCATTTGGGCAAAGAGAATAGCAGGGACTTGGAGGCAAACCGATGCATTGGACCAAGTGCTACTGTTGCAGACTGCGGCGTTTAGAGAGAGAGAGGAGCTGCTCTGGAGTGAGGAGAGAGCTTATGGAGGGAGTTAATGAAAACCCGTACAAATAAGTGGGAAAAAATGGCGGTTTAGAGAGTGTGTGAGTGAGAGCGAGAATGACAGTTTAGTGAGAGAAAGACAATTACGGGATTTTAGAGAGAGAGAGAGAGAGAAAGACTGGTTTTTGCGGAGGACACGAAATCCTTGGGGGATTGAGGGAATGTGGCACTTCCGAGAGCGAAAATAGAGGGAGAAGGAAAAGGAGGGAAATGTGGAGGACAAGAGAACGAGTCTGATTATATATAGGAAAACGTTTACAGCCGAGCCTCTAAACAACCGAATTAGAACTCACTTCAAACATTTCAGGTGAGATATTCTCAAATTGTTAATCTCGCCATCAAGATCCACGGACATATAAAAAAAATAGATTTCAAGTTTTGAAAATAGTGCATCTTGTAATGCATTTTGAACCATCAATTTTTCAGATTTTAAAAGTTTCAAAGATCTGCCCGATTTACACTGTTTTTTAAGCTTTAAATTATATAATTAAAAACGAAAGTATATTTAAAGCTATCATAAAGATTTTCAACATTGAAACTATATTTCTCAATACTATTTGAAGGTGCATTTTATTTTGATTGTTTAGAGCCTTGGCTCTATACAAACCTCACCCTTATATACATAACTTGCATATGCATAACAATCCAATTAAGGTGTACCTCCAAAGTTTATCATAACATGTAATTTTGGTGTATTTAGTTCTTAGGATTATCAGAAAATCTATTTTTATTTCTAATTATAAATTTTTAAATTTCAAAAATTGTTAAAATCATGTAGATCTATAAACAATATGACAA
>NW_006499920.1:1667520-1683921 GCF_000471905.2 Amborella trichopoda | reverse complement strand
AAATCTTTTTTTTCTTGATATTCATACATCTCGATGTCAAGATGATCAATTATGAAGTTTTCAACATTAAAACAACTTTTTCAATGAATTTTTTAGTTGCATCTTTAATTCGACATTGCAACCTTATATAAACTTTTTCCTCGTAATTCCTTACTAGGGGTATTATATTGTGATAAGATTTGTTACTCCCATGAGTTTTTTGTGTATTTGCTCCTTCAAGGAAAACTAATATGAAGGATACTTTTTTTTACTTTTAAGTATATACTTTTATATAATATCTATAATATAATGCGTATTTTTTATATCTTGGGTCGAATCCAATAAAATATAAAGATTGAGAAATATGTCACACATAGAATTGAAGCCGGGTGGGTGAATTATAGATGTGCAACCGGTGTTTTATGTGATCATCGCATACAATGTTCACAAAACCGATAGGTTTGGATCGAAACCGGCCGGTTAGATCAGAACCGTCAGGGTTCCGACTCTAATTAAGGCCATTTTTTGGGTACTCTTGGGGGAAAAATGGGTACAAAAATCAGCTGGTTAGACCGCGAACCGACATTTTTTACGCAAACCTGCTGATTTTTGCTAACCGAACCGGTTAACCACTATAACGGGTGATATATTGGAAATAACGGTCATTTTCGTAAATAACGTGTGTTATTTGTTACATGGACCGTTATATTTAACAGAAACCTGTGAATAAGCTTTTACCGCTTTTTTTATTCCATTTTATGACGTTTTTTGTTTTTGTCGGTGAATTATTGTTGTTATGCACCATAAATTGCCTATAAATCATTGATTCTTGAATAAAAATCGAAGAACAATGAGTTTTTAGCAGATGAAATAGCGGATTTTTTAAGATTTGAAAATTCCGCCATTTTATCAATACCAGCTTCAATACCACATGGATCTTCATGAAAATGAGGGCTTTGAATCATTATTGAAGCCTTAACCATTTCCTTATTTCAATTTGTCAAAACAGATGAAGATTTGAGATTGATTTCAACCCGAAATGGTGCTGCTCGAAGAACTGTGTTCGATCCAAAAAAATTGATTTATGATCGATCTATTGTATTGATCGTTCTTTATCGAATTGAGCAATGGATGTTGATCATTAAGGCTTCATCTATCAAATATAGTATGTATGCTGATTTATTATCGAGTATAATTTTTTATATAGATTTTTTTTACTGCGTTTTTGTCTTGAAAATTTCATGAAGTGAAATTTCCACCATTATTTAAAGAACAATCTCAATAGTGAATGGATATTCATGAAATTTGGGGCATTTGAATCGTAATGGAATTATCTATCATATCCCCATGTCAATTTGTTCAAAAAATTGATGATTTGGGGTTGATTTTGACTCTAAAATTTATGTATTCTTTATGGTTTTGGCTTGATTTGGGGGGTTTCTTAAAAAAAATTGTTTTTCAATAAAATTACGTTTTTTCATTGATAAAAATATATTTTTTGTGATGAATATGAGAAAAATATATATTCTTTCTTTTTTATGTTATATATTTTTGGTGAGCTTGTTGGATTGTTTTTAATGTTGTATATTTTTTATATAAAATATGTTTTTGTGATGAATATGAGAATATATATATATATATATATATATATATATATTATTTCTTTTTAATGTTATATATTTTTGGTGAGTTTGTTGGATTGTTTTTAATGTTGTATATTTTATATATACAAATATGTTTTTTGTGATGAATATGAGAAAAATATATATTTTTTTTTTGTATTTTTTTTTATATGGAGCATGACTCAAATGGAAAGTGTGATATGCAAAGCATGTTTTATCAGTTTTGCTGGGTGTGGTTAACTGAGATTTAGCAGTCTATTTCGTTCCAGAATTACACTGATGCTTACCTTTTCCATAAGTTTTATTGAGCCATGAAAACAATGTTGGATTTCTTATCGAACCCTTTGGTTTTGATACTAACTAGAGGCCAGGGAGATAAGAATATCAAGAAGTGATTAGGAGATTGAGCAAGGTGATGTTAAGTGATTTTGACTAACCACCACACAATGATGTTTGCAGTTAGTTTTATTTTGCTTTACTGTATATAACTCACTCTGCCCTTACTGTAACTTGGAGCTTCACGTGTGTGCTCTATGTATTCGGTCTGATGGAATGTAACCCCCTCACACATGTTAGAACTTTGAGTTTCGTCATTTAAACCATCAAAAGTGCATCACCAAATTTTATGATAGGCTTAAAATCTATTTTCATGTCTAATTATAAAATTTTACGCTTCAAAGATGGTTCAAATCAAGTAGATTTATAATCACATACAAATATTAAAAATAAACCATCCAGATAATATCTTCAAATATTAAATAATATAAAAAGTTGTTTCAATTTTTTTTTTTTGTAAGATAAATGTATACTTAATCTAAGATAAATTTTTTTTTTTGTAAGATAAATGTATACTTAATCTAAGTTTTTTTATTTAAAAAAAAAAAATTGGGTTTTTGACCCATTTAAAAAAAAAGAAAATCTACTTAACCGGTTAGTCCGGTTAACCGACCTGGTTCGTCCTGTTCCGGTTCAAACCGCTCTTAACCCCATGTTCAGTTAATCGTTTCAGTTCGATTTTGCGAACACTGTTCGCATACCTATGAGTTGAAGGGGCAAGTTCCATATTACAGTTGGGATACTAGCTTTACTTTTACGAGTCAAAATGTTAGGTGGCTAATAAACAACACACTCACAGAATGAGTGCAACTTAGTTGAAGTTATTGACATAGATGAGTGGCATGACAATAAGGGATAGAATTTGAAATAAATACATTCAAGAGAGTTTAGATGTGGCACCAATAGGCGTTAAATTAAATAAAGTAGATTTAAGTGGGCTGGTCATGTGTGGTGCGGACCCAATACACTACTTGTTGGGAGATGCAAGTTAGTTCAAGTGGAAGGTTAAAAAATGACAAGGGGTAGGCCCAAAAGGACATGGTTCGAAGTAGTGAGAAAAGATAACAAAACTTATGGCCTCATTGAGGATATGGTCATTAATAAAGTAGAATGGCTGATCAAGATTTGTGTAGCTGATCCCAATTAATTGGAAAAGGATTTTGATGATGATGATAATGATGAATCTCTATAACCTAATAATTTACCTAAAAGGATAAATATAAAATCAAATTAGACTCTTTATATGCCGTAACAAATTAACATCCCGATATTGAAAGAAGTATCTAATTTTTCGGGGGCGAGATAAAGTATTTATAGGAGGCCATTAGATGTAAAATAAGGTGGCTATGAGTAGGTTATTGCTCTAGTCTATGGAAAATATTCTCTTTCAAATTTTAATTCTTAATAGTTGGATTTCACATTTGATAGTTAGAAGTGCGTTCTATAATTTACAATCCCATTTTTTAGTTTGGAAAACTTTTTTTTATTCCCATTCAAATATGTCCTTGTGCAGATTTTATCGTATTGGATCTAAATTTTTTTGGTTGATAATCTTGGCTATCATGTTTCTTGAAAAATTGAATATTCGATCTCAAGAATATATTTTTTAAAATGATATAAAATAAAAAAAAAGTAAAATTTAAATACATATACTTTCAAGGTGTAAATTTTATCCTTTTAAAAATAATGATCATGCTAGTAGAGATTATTGATCTGTTAAAATTTTAATTCAAGCGGAGTGAATTTGAATAGAGTGAGTCGCCTGACAAATCAAAACCGCATCCTTATGTTTTTGGATGAGGTATTGGTAATGTGATATCACATTCACATTAATCAAGTGAGGTCTCTCGAGATGTAATATCACATTCACATTATTCAAGTGAGGTCTCTCTCAAGAATCAATTAGCCTCCCTTAAAAATTCATGTTAGAGATGGATTGGAGATCTATCATTTAACAAGTCCTTCATATCGACAGCATTATCATGTGTCTTGGAAAAAATTAAGCCTTAAAACTATTCCCTTTTTAAAAATACCATTAAATATACGTTGTTTTTTAGGACCTCTAATTCATGGATCTGAGGCTGAAAGTAGTTTGTAGTGATTTAAGATGCATTTAGGATCCTAAAACCCTTGAAATGGTTAGACGTTGAGTAGTCGCTAGTGGTCGTTTTGTAAACCCAAATGCCAACTTGTTATAATGGTTTCCCTATTTATTACAAGAGCGAGGTTTGTATAAGCTACCGTCTTTTCTATTTTTGACAATAAGTATAAGGGATTATTTAGCAAGAGGCCATTTATCTTTTGTACAAATATGTCATAATTATTCTCACTTATTAGATGTCAAATTGAATGGTCTAGAATGAATCACGAAGTATGAGATTTTTATTTTTGGGACTCTGTGTCTAATCAATGACACTCTTATAACCACCCATTTTGAAATTTAAGAGAGAAGAATGATTATAACCTTCTTGTACAATAGGTAAATAGTCTATTTATAGACAATCCCTAAATATAAGAAGCCCTTCTTATACGAAAAATGAGGAGTACCTCCAAAATTTTATCAGAAATGCAGTTTCGGTATCGAAAACCTTATGATAGCTAATCTATTTTTATCCCTAGCTATGAGCTTTAAATTTAAAAAATGGTAGACATCGAACAAATCTATAAACACTTAAAAGTCTTGAAAATAGATAGTCATGATCATTTATTACAAAGATTTGATTTGATTTTTTTTTAATATCCATACATCTCGAGGTTGAGATGATCAAGTGGAGGTTCTCCCAACGTCATAACACTCTCTTCTAAAGGATTTTGGGGTAACCTTTCTTCAATGGTATAAGGTTTGTAATATGATCTAATTTTTTTCCCTTATTATAAAGTTTAAATTTTTATACTTCCCGTATAGCCTAGAGGATATATATTTTCCCCCTCATCCAACCGTCCTATTTAGATCAAGTGAGCTACTCACCATTTGATCTAGATCCGACGCCTCAGATATGAAATTGTATGAATATGAAATTCAGTACGTGCCAACTTCTCAATGGGGCGCACCTAAAACATATATTAAAAATAATTATTCAATAAAATATAATGATCAAAATATCCCTTGAAAAATTTAGGGGCATTTTGGTTATTTTATTTTATTGAGATTATTTTCTATATATTTTACAAGTGCGAGTTTAAGAGTGGAATGGACGCCCAAATTTGGGTGTCACAATATTTTGTAAAAAAAAATATAAAAATAGTGTAGAACCGTGACATTTTGATTGGGGTCATCTTGGATATCCATTCATAATGGACGGTTAGATAAGAAGAAGTATAAGTTTTATGTTATAGGGGAAGCATAGAAAGCTTGTCATAGGGTAGGAACCCAAAATAAGTTTTGAATTAAAAATATAGTTCATATTTTAGGATAGTTTATAGTGTTTAAACTTTTTATTCTCATTTTCCCTATTTGAAAGTCCAACTTTTGAACCGCTTGAAGCACAATAAGTTGTGTCTAGGCTATTCAAAAGATGGATATTTTACTACCAAAAACACACACACACACAAAAGGTGTTTGAGCTATTCAAAAGTTAGGCTTTTGGACGGATCACAACACAAAAAAATTAAGTGTTTGGGTAGTTCGAGAGTCCAAATTTAAAATCGCCTATAACCCAAAAAAAAAAGAAAAATAGAACATTTCGAATCAAGGGTAAATGAAAAAAAGAGAAGTAAAAAAATAAATAAATACCACATTGTAAAATGTCCTATAATACGAACTATTTATTTAAGGAAAAAGTTTACAAAAGGTTGCAACCGTATACTATTGAAGTAAGGTGCACCTCAAAAATCCTACACTGGAGAGTGTTTTGGTATTGGATAATCCTCTACGTGATCGTTTCGACCTTGAGATGAATGGACATGAAGTAAAAAAAATTTCCAAATCCAAAAAATAACGTATTTTGTAACAACTTATCTGGACCCTCTATTTTCAAGATTTTAAAGTGTTTCTTGATCTCCTCAATTTATACCATTTTTAAATTTTTAAATTTTATAAATAAGGATAAAAAGAGATTTAGAAGCCATCATCGACCTCCAAATAACATCTCCAAGTAAATTTTATACGTGCACCTTACTTGTACAGCATAAGGAGGCAACCTTATACAAACCTCACCTTTTATTTAATTCAAAAAAGTATTGTGATTCCAAATAATTTCCTCGAATTTATCAAGTGGACTAATGTAGGGGTCCATTTAGTTCTATTTCATGAAGTAATTAAATGCTTAGTTGATAAAAGTTGGTACCTACCTGCATTAAAAAATCATTGAATAATTCTAACACACACATTTATTTTTTATAATCAATTAAAATAATTAACCTACCGATGAACCTTGCAATATAAATTTCCCAATTCTTAAATGAACTAACTTTTTAGATAGCCACAAAATTAAAAAGACAAGGTTTCTATGAGTCCTGGGACTCAAATGTAGATACACGGGCCCCTCTTTTTGGTCCATTTTTCAGATGTAATTTGGACCTAATTTCTTAGATATATATAATCTCTAACATGGAGATCATTAATATGTAAATATGAACATTTTAAAGCTAAAAAGATAATTTAGTTGAAGAAAATTTTTTAATCGTCAAATTTTATTCTTTTAGGAACGAATACAATTTTACATTTATCTTAAAGATGGATGTTTGATACCTCAGGGGATGCAAATGTAGAAATGCACCCCCCAACTCATAAATTACTTTTCTACATTTGGTTGGCGTGAAATTATTTTCTAGAAAACATTCTCACATGAAAAAATTCTCTCATGTGGTCAAGTGTGTGAATATTTTTGCACCAATTAGTTGTCAATTAGTGTGAAAAGATGCACTAAGACTACTTGGTATGAAAATATTGCCATACTTGACCATATGAAATAATTTTTTCATGTGAAAATGTTTTTAGAAAATATTTTCACGGTAGAAATTTAAAACTTGCAAGAAGATACAACTAAACTAAAAAGCATCTACATTTACATTTGGTTTCTCTTTTTTATATTTTCATTTTATTTATTTTCACACTTCAATTCAATTTCTAAATTTATCTTAGTGAGGTCCCATGAAAACCCTAGGTAGGTTGCTCTTAATTGAGTTTTTTTTTTTCTTCTAGTTGTGTTACTTTTAAGCATGAGCGACAAGGTTACAAAAAATAGGTAGAAGCACCTTTCAATGGTTAAGATAGAAAGGGAAAATCTAGACAACCACTGTTAAATTTATTGTTTCAATTTTAATTTTCCTATAAATTCCCTTAACTTGAAATTCTTAAAAACATATACATAAAATAATTTATCTAATGGTAAATTGAAAAATCTAGACAACCACTATTGAATTTATTGTTTCAATTTTAATTTTCCTATAAATTACCTTAACTTGAAATTCTTAAAAACATATACATAAATAATTTATCTAATGGTAAATTGAAAAAATCTAGACAACCACTATTAAATTTATTGTTTCAATTTTAATTTTCCTATAAATTACCAACTTGAAATATCTAATGGTAAATTGAAAACCCTAGGTAGGTTGCTCTCTTCCTTCTTAATAGCACCATAGTATCAAATATGTCACTGTGAAAGTGCCAACTGGCCACACACAACCCATTACACACAACGGAATTGTTAACCTGAATTTTGGCTTAAAATTATTTGATGTTTTATGCGTTCCATCCTTTAATTTTAACTTGCTTTCCATTAGCAAATTGACCCAATCGATGAATTGTGCTATAATTTTTTTTCCAACCTTCTATGTATTTCAAGACCTTGCCATGAAGAAGCTGATTGGAGTGGGTGAAGTTCGTGATGGAATTTATCATTATGTCCTACCCTCATCATCATCAGCCTTGACAAATGTTTGAAAAGAAAACCCAATCCTATGGCACCAATGGTTAGGTCACCCATCTATGCATGGACTTTCTCGTTATTCTCCTGATTTTGCTAATTTACGTTCATGTTTGAATAATTGTGATGTATACTATTTGGCCAAAAAAACAAGGTCATCTTTTTTCATTAATACCAATAGATGTCATGAACCATTTAAATTGATTTATTGTGATATATTGGGGGGCTATAAAACTGCATCTTTTTCAGGGGCACACTACTTTCTTACTATTGTCGATGATCATTCACATTGCACATGGGTTTATTTGATGCGTTATAAGTATGAAATTGCACATTTTGTAAAATCATTTTGCACAATGGTAAAAACTCCGTTCCAATGTCAGGTTCAACAAATTTGAATTGACAATGGGTATGAGTTCTTATCTCTAGATATGCATAATATGTTTCGAACGCAAGGCATCCATCGTCAACGAACTTGTGTCGACACCCCTCAACAAAATGGGGTGGTTGAACACAAGCACCGTCACTTGTTGGAAGTAGCTACGCCTTGCGCTTCCAAGCCAACTTACAGTTGCATTTTTTAGGAGAATGTGTGCTCACTGCCACATATCTCATAAATATCTTGCCTACAAGTATATTGTCTAGTCAATTCCAAGCCATCCTATGTTAATTTACGAGTATTTAGTTGTCTTTGTTATGCCCACAATCATGCGCCTGACATATACAAATTTGCTGCAAGAGCATCTCGTTGTGTTTTCATAGGTTATCCTTTTGCACAATGTCTGTACCACGTTCTTGATCTTCAAACCCACAAAATATTCACATCAAGAGATGTGTCGTTTGTAGAGGACAAATTCCCGGGTCGCAAATTATCACAACAAGAGCCTAAAGCAGCACAATATTACCTCTCCCCATACCAGACAATGGTACCTTTAACTTTGAATCCGGACCTATTCGTAATCTTGCTCCTATCACATCTCCTCCTATACCTACACTAGAACCACAACAAGAAACGTCAATGGATGAACCTGGACAACCTACACGAGTTCACAACATGCCGGCATGGTATAAGGTTTTCATTTTCATTTGTTGTATGGTCCATCCATAAGTCACGAGAACTTCATCTACGATACAAGGCTCTTCGGCAGGTACTCATTACCCTCTTTCCAACTTTGTTTCATACGTCAAATTCTTGTCACCACATTTTGCCTTTTTTCAAGCTATATCTTCTCAGGAAGAACCCAAGTCTTTTTTTGAGGGAGTTAAGTTTCTACATTGGAAAACATCAATAGAAGCTGAAATTGATGCATTACAACAAAATAATACTTGGACATTGCAGCCCCTACCTCCTGGCAAGCAACCCATTGGATGCAAGTGGGTGTACAAAATCAAATATAAGGCCAATGGAACCGTTGAACGGTACAAAGCTCATCTTGTGGCCAAAGGATATACACAGGTCGAAGGACTTGACTATCATGAGACATTTGTGCTGGTTGCAAAGCTGGTCACTACGCAGTGTGTCCTTACTCTCGCATCCATCAGACGATAGCCTCTTTATTAGCTTGATGTGCACAATGCCTTCTTGCATGACGATTTGCATGAGGAGGTTTACATGCAAATTCCACCTGGGTTTGCTCCACAAGGAGAGACTCAAGTTTGTAGATTTAACATATCATTACATGGGCTCAAGAAAGCCTCTCGACAATGGTTTGATAAATTTTCTTCTACTTTGCAATCTGTTAGTTTTATTTAGCCCATTATGGATTATTTTCTATTCACCTTAATTGTTGGAAATACTTTCATTATTCTCCTGGTTTATGTTGATGATATTATTGTCACTAGCAACAACAACATATTCATTTTGTTTTTAAAACAATTTCTTCACTCAAAATTTTTCTGGGTGTAGAAGTCACCCGTTGCCAAAGAGGAATCTTTATTAGCCAAAGAAAATATGTTCATGATATTTTGGTTGAAGCTGGATTCACAGGTGCAAAACTCGTTGCTTTTCCCATGGATCAACACCTTTGACTTTCTGCCACGGATGGCGATCTCCTTCATGATCCTGGTTGATATCAGTGTCTAATGGGACGACTAATTTATCTCACTATCACAAGACCTGATGTATTATATTCAATCCATATCCTTAGCCAATTTATGCATAGTCCTCGGTAACCTCATCACATGGCTGCTCTTCGTATACTTCAATATCTCAAAGGCACGCCTTCATTTGGACTCTTTTTACGATCCAATTCCTCGCTCTAGTTAATAGCTCAATATGATTCAGATTGGGCCACCTGCCCTATGACCCGGAGGTCGACTATTGATTATTCTACTTCCCTTGGTGCTTGTCCACTTTCATGAAAGATTAAGAAGCAACTAACAATATCATGATCTTCGGTTGATGCTAAGTATCGTGCTATAACTGTAGCTACGTGTGAACTCGTGTGGCTCAAAGCCTTACTTTAAGACCACGGTATACCTCACCCTCATCCAATGCGCCTATACCACGACAACTAGGGCGCTCTCCATATTGCTGCCAACCCGTGTTTCACAAACAAACTAAAACTCGATTGTCATCTCATCAGAGAAAAACTCCGTTCGAGCATTCTCAAAACCTCTCACATCTCTATTCAGCATCAACTCGCATGCATTCTCACCAAAGTGTTAAGTCGCGAGCAATTTCAATTTCTTCACAGCAAGTTGGGCGTTACGGAACTTCACGCACCAACTTGATGGGGAGTATTGAGCGATTAGATTTATGATATCATAATTGTAGATTGGGATTTATATCACATGTTATACATTTTATATAATTGTGGTTTGAGATTGATATCACAAGTTGTATTTTCTATAGATTTGGATAGTTTGTTGTACATTCCAAAATCAGGATCCCTTCAATCTTGGAGTTGGTTGTGACCATGTTGTATATATCATGTAATACTCAATTGAAAGATATACGATTCACTAAATCATTTCAATAGCCTCTCCAATCTTTCACCCACTTTATCCAATGATGCTGCCACAATAGTTCTCTTTACATTATTTTCATCAGACCAGAAGGGCATCTGGTATTGCATTTGTTTGCTCTCCTCGAACCGTGTTCCAACAACATTGTGAAGTATAAAGTGTTGATTATGGGAATGAAGTTGGCTCGGGAGTTGGCAATCCGAAGACTCGAAGTCAACCCTCTGTATTGTAAACCAAATGAACAATGTCTATGAAGTGAGAAAGCCCGACCTTGTACCTTATCACCGGAGGGAAAAAAAGTTTGGCACATGCGCTCATGTACTTCAACATAGAACATGTGCCGAGGGGAAAAAACGCCCCAGCCAATGCATTAGCATAGTTAGCAGCTTCCATGTCACCATCAGATAATGAACCCATAAATATTACACAGTCTTTAAAAGGCCACCGCTAGACACTTATGAAGCCCTTGTGGAATGCAATCAAGTTCAGTTCGAATAATGGTTGACGAAGTGGGAATTCAAGATTGGAGATATCCTTTTATTAACTTTATTCAATACGGGATACTATCAGATGACCTGAAAAAAAAGGTAAGTATCTAAAGACGTGCTCTAAAGTTCCATTACGACCCTCAAACAAAAATGTTGCATCAGAAATCCTATGATGGAGTGCTTTTTTTTCCCTTCTTTACTATTGACCGTACCTCAGAGCTTGCAACACCCTTTCCAACTGATGTCCTAGAAGTTAAGGGCTCCTCTACCTCATCAGCTTGTTCCTTAACCTTCTTATCCACTCCTACATCATGCTCTGATCTTAAATTTTGGGAATTAATCTAAGAATCACTAAATGACTATTTTTAAAGGAAAACAATTTGAATTTTGCGCTCTTTGACGCTTGTATCTCGCTTTAAATATTGGATGGTTTTTATTTGATCTCAAGATATTGTTTTTTCTAGTACGAGTTACATTAAAAAATGAGCGCATATATTATCCTCCCTAGGGAGGATAGGGCATATTTTTGCCTTCGCTCGAAACACCTACTTAGGATAATTTTTTCAGTGTAAAATTTTGGTAAACACATAATAATCACTGGATGATTATTTTTAAATGAAAAAAATTGAATTTTAAGTTTTATGACAATTAGATCTAGCCTTTCAAAAATTGGATGGTCTCTATTTAATCTTGAGGCATAAAGTTTATCTAATACATAAAGCATTTATTTTTTAAAATTTTTTTTTTTGGGATTATTCTATGGATTTTAAAGATTCATCATCATCATTGAAGCCTTTTCCCAACTATTTGGGATCGGTTACATAAATACTAGTCTGTCATTCTACTCAATCAAGGGCCATACCCCCATATATTTTTTCAGTACTTCTAACCATGTCCTTTTCGGCTTATCTCTCGTCTTTTTTAGCCTTATGCTTGAACGAACTTACACATCCTTATAGGTGCTATAATGGATCTTTGTTGCATATGGCCAGCCCGTCTAAGTTTTCTTTCTATCATCTTATCGCTTATTAGAGCTACACCTAATTTGTCCTAGATGTATTAATTTAGAATTTTAGCCCTTCTTGTCTTGTCACTCATCCATCTACATATCCTCATTCATCTACACTCATCTTATGAGTATGTTGTTTCTTTACCAACTAACATTATACCCGCATAAAGCAAAGCTGGTCTCACAACTGTCATATAGAACTTCCCCTTCGACTTCATTGGTATGGGCGACCACATAAGTTTTCGGTCGCACATCTCCACTTTGCCCACCTACGCTCTAATTCCATGTGCAATGCCTTTCTCAGTCTCTCCATTTTCCAAGATTATCGACCTAAGGTAATGAAAGTGCGCTATTTTTTGTATTTCTTAGTCATTAACCTTAATTACTTCCTCATTTTTATTCTTATTATTAGTAAACTTGCATTCCATATACTCAGCCTTAGTTTGACTAATTTTTAAAACTTTTAACTTTTAGAGCATCCCTCCAAAGTTCTAACTTTGTGTTGATGTTGTTTTAGATGTCATCAATCAAAACTATATCGTCCGCCAACAGTATACACCAGGGTACCTCATCTTGGAAGCGCCTAGTTAAGTTACTCTTAATTAAGACAAAGAGGTATGGACTTAAGGCGATGTAAACTTATTGTCACCGAAAACTCATTCACCGCTCCCCTAATTGTTTGCACATTACTTAGCGCTCTTGCATACATATCTTTCACCATGTCGATATAGTATCCAGAAATGCCTTTATTTCCAATACTCACCAAATTGATAAAATTGTAAATTATCAAAGGAAATTTACAACTTATAAAGAAAAAAAAATCATGTAGAATTGTCCTTAGACACAAGCTGAAGGGTCACTTAATTACTTTATGGATTGTGTTAAATATAATATAGCTTATGCAATAGGGGTTGTTAGTCGATATATGACTAACCCTGGTATGGACCATTGGAAACTAGTTAAGAGAATATTTTGATATTTTAGAAGGACACATGATTGGCGCATAGTGATACTAATTGAGGAGGTGCAGTTGATAAGGATAAATTAACATCTGAATGGCTATTTACCTTTAGTGAGATATATGTCCTAAAAAAAAAGGGTAAGTCAGTGGGGATTTGGGTCCCTACCCTATGGTGAAAATGGAGTCAAAGACTTCCTCATAGGGCTCATTGGTATTACCGACAAGGCCTCAACCCATTCTCGTGAGATATATGTCCTATGGTATAGTGCGTCTCACACTCTATAATAGTATATAGTGCATTACATCATGCTTTAAGAGAGATAGCATTCTTAAGGCACTTTCTTAGTGAAATGCCACTAGCCAAGTATACACATGAGCTTATGATGATGTATTGTAATAATCAAGTGACAATAGCCATTTACATGGCAAGTTAAAGCATATTAAGAAGAAGTATCACTCTATAAGAGAGTTTGTTACAAATAAGGAGGTAGATTGAAAGAAAGACCTACATGATCTTTCACCAGGGAATAATTTTATTTATCTATTTATTTATTTCACCCTTTTGTTTTGGCAAAAGATCACTTACCTGTGATATTTATTACAACAAGATAAACTTGAAAATAAAATCAACAGAACAATAAAACTAAAATCTTAACAACTTGATGTCATTGAAATAACTATGCACTATGCTTAATAATAAAGATAAGATTGTAATAAATATAAGGGAAGAGTGCCGGAGATTATCTCAACCGGGCTTATTATACCCCACACCGAGTCACCACCATCCGATGGCGTGGGATCAATGGGCTAGCGTCAATCTCGAACTGAGAAGGCAAAATTTTGGCCAAATTATTTCATACAACCATTTGTAGCTTATCAAGCCTAGATCCTCCCTCAAAATATTTTTGGCATATTTCCCAATCCTTAGCATATAAGATGAGAGAGAAAGTGGGAGGAGACCCTAGGGTTGGGGCGTGCCCCCTCTTTGGGTAGGAGAGAGAAGGTGTAGAGATGGGGAGAGGAGAGAGAGTGGGGTGTGCCCCTTGTGAGAGAGAGAGAGAGAGAAAGGAGAGATAGATGTGGGAGAGAAGAGAGAGGTTGTGTTGAGAGAATAGGGGGAACACCCCTATTTATAGAGAAAATTTGGGATTAGGGTTTCTCATAGTTTGCCTCTTCTTTTGAGATTGAATGTGAACCGTTAATTAGGGTGACTTGTGGGGTGAGAGATATGAGCCATTGTAATAATCCTAAAATTTCAAAAAAAAAAATTTAAAATAAAAATAAAAATATTTATTAAGAAATTAATAATAATAATAATATTAATGGTGTTAATAGAAATAAATACAAAAAAAATAAATGAAATGATAATTATATATCAATAATGATAATAATAATAATAATTTTATACAATTAAAATATCGCTATTTTTTTATATATATATTAACAATATATAAAACGATATTATTGTTAATATACTTGAGGGTTTAACTTTATTTGGGTGGACCTTAGGTCCACCATCTTAAAGCTTTATGTTAACATTCTTTGTGCAACACCTTGCATTTGAGGTGTTTCCCATTTATTCGTCTGTCTCTCTTTCTCTTTCTCTCCATTTTTTTTAGGTCAAGAGGCTTCTCTTTCTCTCTCATCAACGCATTTTTCACATTTCTCTTCTCTCACGAAGAGGCCTCCGTGACTCTCTCTTGTATTTACACAACTTCCCCATCTTTTCCTCTCTATAAGACCTTCATCTCAAAACTTTCCCTAGCTCTACTCTCTGTACTAGACCTTCTGCATCTATAACCTCTCTCTAACCTTGGCCTATGAACCATACACACGAGACTATGATGACACATATGATAAGCCTACAACCAAAACTGATGCTTCCCCAATTTCGGAGTTAAAGTAAGTGATTTCATTATCTTAAAAAATAATCCGTTCTTTTTAAAAATGGAATGAAATAATTATTTCTGCTTATTATCATGAATTTTAGGTGCGACAAATTTTATGCGCAAGCTACCTCATTAATTTGAAAAATAATCCTTTTAAGAAAATTGTGATATTTTGTCTATGTTAGAAATTCTAAATGCTGTAAGTTCTTAAAAATAAATTTATTTATTTGTCTTGTTTATTGTTAGAAAATTTTAGATATTGTAAAATTATTAGAAATAAATATGATATTTCTGCTTTTACTAAAATTGTGAGATTCTTTCTACTGTTTTTTAGTATTTAGACATTGTAAATTCATGTGCAAATGACTGCCTTATTATTTAAAAATTGATATTCTTACAATTGATTATAGCATTGTTGTGAAATGTTTATTTGTGAATTGATATCCCATAAATTGTGATAATTCCGTATTCTTGAATTTCTATAAGAGTTTTTCCATACATATTAAATTGGCAATTATGCTAGAATATCTTTACGAACTGCTACCTTTTTAAATTTGAGCCCAAAATATTTGATTGGTTATTTTTGAAATGTTATTGAAAGTGACTGTTATTAATGGTTTAAGTGAAATTCATATTAATGATTTCAGTGATATGTTGAGTACATGATATTGCTGCTTTCGAATGTTTAAAGAGATTTGGAAATACTTTAAGTATGCAAGTGGACTCATCCGGTTCGCCGGTGACGTATAAATGGACCTATCCGGGATGCTGGTAGGGATTAAGCAGACTCATCCGATACGCCGGTGAGGTATAAGTGGGCCTGCAGGGATTAAGTGGACCTATCTGGGACATCGATAGGGATTAAGTGACCTATCTGGGACGCCGATAGGGATTAAGTGGACCCATCAAGATGCTGATGGGGTATATAGGTGACCTACTTAAGACGCCAGTAGAAATCTTTTGAATTATGCATTGATGTTAAAATGTGATATGCATTTTAATTATTCGGATTATACTTAATTATGCATTTTCGAAAGTGAAACTGTTAATGCATTCCTGTTAATAGATCTCCTTTTTGAAAATATTAATATCTTTCAATCATGATTATTTTTAAGATTATGATGATCACTTACTGAGTAGCCAAACTCATCAAATTATGGTAAACATTTTTTCAGGATAAATGCGGATTCATTTTGAGTGCTAGTCAAGATCAAGATTGGAAGATATTATAGTTGTGCCTAACCTTTTTTTTGTTACTTTGTAAGAATTCGCCACTGTAA
>NW_006499920.1:1624569-1660926 GCF_000471905.2 Amborella trichopoda | reverse complement strand
TTGAAATTGTGCTTGTTACTTTGCAAGGAGCTTTGAATTTGTGTAGATAATTCATAAAGATCAATCACATATTAGGAAAGAGGCGTAATGGCTTTGAGTAAGTAAAAGACATCCAATTCACATGATGTAGACTGAATATTATTCCAAATAATCATTATGACTCTTGCTGATGCAACTGTTTTGGAAACAATGGATTACATAGATCGTATTAATAAGAAGATCAAATGAATCAAATGATTGCCACCAAAGTTGCAAAGACATGAAGTAAAAAGAAACATGTATGGGTGATGCCATCTGATTTCGATAATGGCCAAGGAAAATATTCATTGAATTTACTCAATGGAATTCAATTCCTTTCTTATCAAGTCTTCCATTCATCTTTGGGTTCCACTTCTGTGCTCTATGAGCTCTGTTCATTCTCTCACCGGAGTTTGCAGTATTCATGAATCCAGTATCCACACTGGAGCCAGGCCCATTAAGCTTGTTCCTTGTAAGCGCGGCTCTTTGAGCTCTATTCTTCATTATCTCCCCACATTGTGAGTTTCAACTGCAAGTGGTTATGAGCTTTCTCTTGAAGCATTTCCCTCTCCCTCCAAATCTATAGAAAGAGGAAAATATGTCTTTGAGAAGTAACTTGATAAGGTTCTGGTTCTGTTTCCCTCTTGGAGCCACTTCCACTACCTAATAATGCATTGACTATGAAAGCAGTGATAACAAGACATCAACTTCATGAAGGGAACATAATGTTATTATCTAACTGCAGTAACCAAATGATACAAACACAATGGATAGTTTCCATCTGGGTAGTTCATGTTAGACAAAGTCTTTACAAGCATTGGACAAGATGCGAGCTCATTTGCTTTTTCCTGTACAGTTGCAATCAAATATGCATGCTTATTCTCATCAACTTCTTTTCTTAGATGTCACCTCGGCAGCTTCCTTAAGAAGCTACCTTGCTATTCCCTGCCACATAATTTCAAACATAATAAGTTCAAATGTTTAATGAGAATTCATTCGACATATTGAGTAATGTAGAAGTCTGCATATGAATTCCAATTGATAACTACTATTCTCATAATTTATTCCCTTAGCTTTTGATGACGCTTTTGATCAAAATAAAAGAAAAGGTTACTACCTTTTCTGATACAAAAACCACAGTAAAATAAATTTAATTTATGTGTGAATTGTTCATGTGAATTAATCTAAATTCTATCCAAACATTTTATAGACATGAGCACATATTTAGATACAGTTTAGAGTAATAGAGATAAAGAAAATGTCATCAAAACACGAATGTATCGGTAATTTTTCTATTGCAAAAATGGCATCAGAAGCAACAGTAATTGATTATAAAATAACGTATTTTTTGAGTTATAAAATCACTGCAATTGATCCTAAGTACTTTCCAGCCATTGATTTGTAATTCAAGAATAAGTTGTAGTGAAAATCCATTGTAGTGAATGAAAATAAAAACAAATTGAAATAAAACAACACTTCAACCTTCAACTCTAACCAATATCCTCTGAGTTAAGTGCTCTTTGGAGAGGCAAAGCTATACGAAAGCCGTAGACATTAGAAGCACATTCAAACACATCAAGTAATTCTTTCATTTACTAAGGATTCTTGTAAGCTATTGGACAAAATAATTTTCAGAATTAGAGAAAGCTAGATGGAAATTATTCTACAAGCTCTTCTAAAGGGAAAGAAATTTGGAGAAAGAGAAAGCGAAAAAAACCCAAGAAGCTTAGGCATATTCACGGACTTCCATAAAAAAGTTCAAGCTTTTGTTGCTATAAAATGCAGAGCACCTTGGAATATGGTGGAAGCATGGATGGAAGGAGAATGTAGTTTTGATTCATCTTCTATCTCCTCTCTATCTCTTTCATTATATGCCTATCGCTCTGAGACTCCAGAGGAACATGCCCACTATTAGTTGAAGCCCAAATGACCCTCAGCAATTCCATCATCCTCTGATTCAAGTTCTAGCAATGGGTGTCGGAAAACCAGTTTTTCAGGGCCAAAGACGGAACAAAAGCTCTGTTGAGGTGCCACTGAAAGCAAGCAACACCACTCATTCCCTTATGATTCAAGTTCTCTCTCTAAAGCTTGTTCTCTTTATTTTTCACGATATCCCTTCTCATTCTGCTGCCTTGAACTGGACTCCTCTATTATCTTTGTAACTTTTCTCTCTCTAGAATTCCACAGAGAGAGAGCCCTCAGTGCTTTGGCCACAATGAAGGGAGAGGGCATCCTCTATCCTCACGGAGAGAGACCCAGGTGGTTAGATTTGAAGCAAGTAAAGGGGGATACAAATTTGATTGTGAAATTTGATTTCAAATTCAAATTTGAAATTTGAATTACACAATATTTTTTTGTTCTCTATATGTAAACCATTAGATTAAAGTAGATCATACAGCTGAAATATCACACCGTTTCATTATATTAAGATACAACGGTTGCATCGTATCATTTATGTATATTGTTATAGTGAATGGTGAATAGCGGGTCCGCATGTGAAAACAAATGCACAAAGAATGTTTCCCCACCTCAATAGTTGTGGTTTTATTCTACAATGATTTAGACCAATGGTAAAAGCTTTTACCATAGTATTTTTTTTGCATATGCATTTGCACGAATCGAACATATGAAACTTGATTTATGTATATAAATATTTATCGGGGAATATTTTGCACACGAACCTAACGTACCCTAATAGAATCTTTGGAATATAAGATAGATTAATGATCCTATAAGACCCTTTTCCATCCATGTGTGTAGAGCTCCAAAGGATCACTATTAAAGTTGGTACGAATCTCTAGAAAAATTATCACATGGGTGTGGGACTTGACTTTTCTATAGATCCGTGTCAAATTTAATGGTGATCTTTTAAGGTCCTACACACATGGATGAGAGAGGGTCCTATATGATCGTTTCTCTATAAGATATCTATACATATGGATACAATATAAAGGAATGAAAAAAAAAAAAGGATTTCATCTTAGTTAAGAAATAATATTGAAGTTTGGAACCAATTGGAGAAGTTAATCACTATAGAATTAAATGTAGGGTAATACTATAAAAATTGCAACTGAATATCCATAGATTCACATCTTCCAGACAATACAAACAGTAGACGGGCATATTCCATGTTTCTTATCGGGTGCTATCCAAACATCAAACACCCTTATCCCAAAGACAGACCAATTCCAAGATAACCCAATTCTAGGAGAAGCCTCATCCCATGACAAACTTCTCCAGGTATCCAAATGGCCCCTTAGATCTAGTGGCGTCTTTGTGATGCAATAGTTTTTGGGATTGTATACAATGAGGCCATTTTCTTTTTGTTTATGAAGGTCACAATTATTTATAACCATCCAATGTGAAATATGATAGTTTGTATGTGTTACGTATTTCGAAAAAATTTCTTTTGAATTTTCGATTGGTCAATGAAATAAATACAACCACCAATTTCACATCCAATATTCAAGATTAGTTGTGACTACCTTGTACCAAAAGTAAATGATGTCATATATACTTTCCCATAGTTTTTCTTTTAGTGATCTAAAGGTCTATATGCTAGATGTTTGGGCCACCAATAGTAGGTGGATTAGGTCATTTGAGATACCAAAAGTATCCATAACGTATGTTTTGCCAAATGGAGGAAATGGATATCATCCTTCCTAGGGAGGAAGAAATGTTTTCACTTCATAAATTAGGAAATTATTTTTTTGCTGAGGTTAGTCGAAAGGTCACGTCCTGGTCTCGTATAAAGGTTTCAACTGAGGTATTAAATGAACAGTTGACTCCTGCGTCAATATAAAATCTTTTTGCCTCTCAAAAAACGTGCGTTTCCCACTCTCCCCCGCTTTAAAGCTGTCGGTGTGCGCAGCGGCTCCACGACAATTGGCCCGTTCATCTTCTATCTCCAACGGGAATCACGAAGTTATCACATTCTATAATTCAGGAAACCGGATTGCTACAAATCATAGAGAGAGAGAATCAGAGGGAGGAGAGAGAGAGAATCAGAGGGAGGAGAAAGAGAATCAGAGGGAGGAGAGAGAGAGATGGCAGAGTGCTCTCACTTGATGGGGGTGAGCAGCACTCTCTGCAGAACATACAAGAACGCCAAGTGCTATCTTTTCCCTGCCTCGTCTTCCTTTCTCTCTCATTCGCTCCCAATTTGCCACCGGTCTATCTCAAACTCACATTCTCTCTATAGCCATGGTGGGGGAGAAAGAGACAGTTGCAGGGTGGTTCCGATGGCTATGGCGGCTTCGTTTGGGTCGAGGCTAGAGGAGAGCGTCAAGCGAACAGTGGTCGAGAACCCCATTGTCATTTACTCCAAGACTTGGTGCTCGTGAGTACATGAATTTACTCTCTCTCTCTCTGTCTTCTTTTGGGGGTCTCTCTCTATGCCTTTCTGTTTCTTCGTTTTGGGTTTGTCGTGTGCATACCAGTTCCTCTCTCTCTCTCTCTCTCTTGTTTTGGGGCTCTAATTGGTCTTGTTATGTGAGATTTGAAGGTACTCTATGGAGGTGAAGTCTCTGTTCAAGAGGCTTGGAGTGGAACCACTGGTTATCGAGTTAGATGAGTTGGGTAAGTCGTGCTTGTATGCCTGGTTCTTGTTTTGTTTTAGCAAATTACATTTCATGAGTGAAGGATTAAGTGCGTTTCTTTCCTCTTTCAGATTCTTATGATCAGTGTTCAACAAATCGAACCGGGCTTGGAAACTGGCCAAGGGCCTGGTCTGAGTAACCGGTAAACCGGCCGGTGCACCTGGCCTCACCGGGCAGGTCCCAGCAGGTCCAAAACGTGTTAATTTTTTTTTTAAAATCCACCAAAATATGAAAAGCATATTTAAAGCATAATTAAATAAATCACATCCAAATGAAGTTGAAAAGTAATTGAAAAATGGATTTAAAAAATAGATTTGTGCCCAGGGTATTTTAAAAATAATCCAAAAAAGAAGAAAAAAAATGTAAAAGTAAGTATTCATGGTCAAAACACTTTCCAAGCTTTGTCAAAATGATAAAAAAATTCAATAACACATTAGAAACATATCCCTTCTTTTTTGGGATTTTTTTATATATTTTTATTTTTTAAAAAGTACCCGACCGGACCATGCCAAAACCGGATTAGCCAGTGCCCGGTTCTGGTTTGACCGCTCGCTTCCGAGTTGGACTGGCCGACTTTGCGAACACTGCTTATGATACCTGCTATTTCACTTCCACTAGAAAAAAGAGAGTTATTTTCCTGATTTCATCATGTCTCCATCATGATTATTATCCTCATTACGAACATGATGATGATCATCGTGACCATCCCTTGTTGCCTGGCGGTTCATCATCATCATTAATGTCAATGTGGATTGAGTTAGATACTTAAATTTGAATATGATGAATTGGGCAATTCACACATGTCATGTCGCTAATTATAAGGAAATCATGATCTGTTGACTAACTTGGAGTAATAAAATTGCATAGTCATATATTGAATCTGTGCTTATATCTGGTCCTCCAATTTGTCGAGAAAGACTTTTTTTCTCAGGGGAACTTGTTCACAACATTAAGGTTAGAGTGTCAAAAGTGGAGGGCTTCACTATCCTGATAGCATACATTTATTGTCTGGCTTATGGTCTTGTTATATTTTCGATTTGCTACTTTGTTAATTTGGTCTTTTTGATGCAATCATAGTTGGCTACTAGTCTGCTTCATGGTAATACTGTTCGTGTTAGTTTCACACTGGTCCAAGTAAATTTATAGACTGTTGGTGTTGCAGCTGTTGCTTTGTGGCTCATGGCTGATAGCTGTTGAATGGAATCTTGGTGATGTCAATTGCAATCATTGACTTGATTGCTTTTTCATTGCCTTTGTTGTGGGGTTTATGGGGCCCTTTTGCCTTTTTAATCTACCTGGTTGTCTTTAGTGTACCATGATATATTTATTTGTTTGTCGATAAAATTGATAAATTCTATTCTTTTTGTTTGTAGCTTGATTTGTGTCTTAAACTGAAAGTCCTGGTTGCTTTGCTTTCTGGTGTTGATTTGCTCCTGCATTTGTTTTATTCTGGATGTGTGCATGATACTAGGCTCCATTCTGCTTCACTCTCTATGAGAGACGTGGTATAGAGATCCGGGAATTTTTTAGTTGAGTTGATTGGGGTAGTTGATGAATAATTTGTTATTTCTAAAATATAACAGAAGTAAATAAGAAATAACCTGTAAAAGAAAAAAAACCCTTTTACTTGAACAATATGAAAACTCATAATAACTTCATGTATTATATTTGATTGTTTTGAGTATCATATCTTGATGTGACTAACTGCACAAAGCAGTGCAAAAAAGAAAAATGAAACTCAAATTCTAAAAAGTTTAGTATCTTCAACACACATAGATGTAAATATACAAATTGCAATTAAAAGCTACCCAAGTCTATAGGTTTGAAGAATTAAGTTAGAAGAAATAGGAGTTATGAAATTGCTTAAGTTTACAATGTGTGACTTCAAAGGAAAGAAATGAAAATTTAAACGTAGTAGCCATTGTGGTCCATTTGGGGATCACCATGGTGGTCATGGTCTCTGCTCTACTGTCATGAATCTTGTGATCCTCACTGTTCTTGGATTATCAGTACAACTTGTTGTAGCTTGTGCGCATCCTTTGTGACCCAGTTTAATACATTCCGCCTTTCACCTCCTTGTCATCATCATCTTACCACCATGGCCATCATTTTCATCATTGCTGCTAGCATCACCATTACTTCAGTTGTCCATTGTTATCACTGTCGCCACTGCTTTATGATTTCCTTCCTGTTCTTGCTCTTACTGTTGCCTATCGTGGGCAGACCATCTCAATCTACCAACATCAAGGTGTTACCTAATGGATTCCTGGCTTTGTAACTTGTTCTCTTTTGTCCTAGATTCTGTACTATCAAGGATTGATGTTGCATCTCTTGATGCAATGCTTATTAAGACCTTTGAAGCTATCTACGTATACACAAACAATCCCTTCAACATTGTCAATACCATAGAGTACACTCCAACAATGGACAATAGATGGAAAATTTGTAATGGATGATTTTTCACTACAATTTTCTATAATTCGTAAATTGCCTCATGAGCTAAGCGATACTTAACCCAGCTGAGCTTGTTTGAAGACCATGTTAATACCTCTCTCGCCATGGTTGTTTTCCCAGTGCTGGTGTTATATATTTAACTTCAGTTGGATTATTGAAACTCTGGTTCCTCTGGTTAATGTCATTGGCATCTTTCAGGGTAATATAACAAAATCTTTCCATTGCTTTTTTAATGATAAACAAAGTTTTCATGTCAGCTATTTCTTGTCTTCTTCCTTTCAAACTTCCTTAGATGGTATGCTTAATTTTTAGGCTGTTAAAATTGTAAATTTCTCCTGCATAATGTTGTTCTCTTGAGTTTCACTAAATTATGAGTTGACAATTAGTGATTGGTCGACTCTTTGTAGCATGCCTCGATGGTCCGTCTCCTAGTTCATGGGCAAGTCTACTGGTTTCTAACATAATTTGATAGTTGAAAGTAGGATTTATCTTTGTTTTTAGCCCCACAAAGTCCAGGTTTTTTAGTTAAAGAGGGTGCAGTTAATCTGATGTCGCAAAATATTTTGTATTTTTATGTGATTTGTACCATTCAAATTTTCTCTGCTTTATGGATGTGTGGGATTCCAGTTGATGCTTGTCATTTGCCAATGCCGAAAGTTGCCATGCATGGGTCAATGTTGATCAACAAAAATTTCAACCCGAAGTGAATGTGTCATTTTTTTTTTTATTTGCTTTTTTTTTTGGGTTGAATATTTGGGACCTGGTGAGAATTTAACTAGGTGTTATGTTATGGCACCTGCAACCCTGACTGCATCTCTGTAGAGCCAGTTCTCTTGGATCATTGTACCCTTGCCCTTGCTTTTTCACCATTTCACATTTCATGATAAGAAGGATTTTAATGCCAGAGGCACCCAACAGAAAGCACTAAGAGCTCACTTCTCTATAGGCTGACTTACTGTCTCTTAGTTATGTTGGAAATTTCAAACTTACTTGCTAAATTGGATAAATTATTTGTTTCCCTGTGGTAAATAGAATTAGACCTTGTGGCTGTCTGCCTATTTGTCTGTAAGTATAGGCCGATAACTCCATAGATCAGGACCTTAAAATTCAATATTTTAGAACTTTAACTCCAGGCATTATGGAGACCGTGTTATGTATTTCTGTTTAGACATTGTGGCTGTGCGCATATTTGTCTGTAATTATAGGCCGATAACTCCATAGAGCAGGACCTTAAAATTCAATATTTTAGAACTTTTAAGTCCAGGCATTATGGAGACCTTGTTATGTATTTGATATGCATAGTCTTTGAGACTGTTGTTTTCTTGGTTGTCTTTCTGAAGCAAACTGTTTCTTAGTAATATACATTCCGATACGCTGTGTGTCTTGGGACTCAAGGACAGGGAAGAAAGAGTGGTGGCCTGCACTTCCTCTGCAAGGGCTTAGGCTTCAAGAACAGCCTTACTAGTGTAAGGGCTGTAAGGAGTCATAGGAGCTATGGCGCAGTTGCCAGTTATCTTCTTTTAGAGATCAGTTATCATTCTTCTAGAGTTATAAGGAGTCTTGCAATACTTTAATATTTATTTTATTTTGTCAGCAAATCATAATGAGTCTCTCACTGTTTCGCTTTGTACCTTCTATCCCCTCATACTCATGCCCACCCACTTTCTTTAAACTAACCACTAACACTGTCTGTCAGACTGAATCCTATTCTTTTATGAGGTCCATCTAGAACAAACCCCATTAGGTGCAATATTTTTGTGCTTTACATGTCTCTGAGCCTCTGAAAAACAACTTGCCGAGCTCCCATATCCTACTCATATGTAGAACAAAAAAGGTGTAATAAACCAGTATCACCTTGCACTTGGCCATTGGGAATATGCTTCTTTGTGGGTTATTTTATTTATTCATTTTTCATGGCTAGCTATTAAATATGGTTTGATTCTCCATTAGTATATTTATCTTTAATTGCTAACTTGCTATTTCGAGATATGTCACGTTAATAAGAAGTTGAATTGCTTTTGTTTACTGTAGGGAGTGGTAAAAAAATATTTTATTTAATGTGATGTATGTATATTACTTTATTGGATTTTACTGGTGCATTGCGAGTTTATCAAAGGAATTCAGATTCTTCCTGAGGTTTTCTGGGATACAATGCATTCACCAAAATGCGCTGTATAACAGACAACCAGTCCTTAGCAGTGGGTTTATATCCTTTGGACTTGTTGCCCCATGCTGGTTCGTTGTAAAAATTCCAATGCAAAAGAAAGAAGAGACACTCTAGGCCTACACTTAATGAGATGGAATATCATATGCTTAAAGCTGGGAGAGGGCCTTAGGGTAAGGATGATCAGTGAATTCAATGAGGCAGGGATCATAGTTTGCCAGATTATTTCTGACCCTAAATCTTTATTTTCTAAATATTTCAAGCGGGTGCGATCTAAGGTGATTTGCTCACATGCTTGTAGAGGCATCTAGGGGATTAACTTGCTGAGAAGGAGGTTAGCGTCTGGCTGGTAACGGGAAAAAAATTGATTTTTGGGCAGTGTCATGGTTACCATAAGGTCAATTAGGGGGCCTGTTTGGCTAGATTTGCATAGGGAGCTTGGAGCTAGTTCAGATTTGGAAAGCATTCAGGGGCTTTCTTGAACATAAAAATTGCCATTTCCAGCCTCAGGTCTTACACATGTTCTGTGGTCCTCAAACATGGGCAATACCTGTTCTGACCTTGTGGGTTAGGTCTTATATCCTCCCTGCTGAACCGGTCGATGATCAGCTAATCTGGTTGCATTCTTCTGATGGGGTCTTTTCTTTCAAAGATGGTTGAGAGCTTATTCATTCCAAGGGATCAGCACAACCTGTTTTTAAGGAAGCCTCTAAGGCGTACTCACCCCTAAGCTGGATGCTTTACATGGTTAGATCTTCATGGAAGACTGCCCATGACAAAGCTCCTCCAATCTGGAGGAACTAGTTTGGTTTTTCAATCCCCATCAAGGCGAGTCGACGAGGAATGAGCTAACCATCTTTTTCTAGCCTGCATTTTCTCATGCTACTTTGAAAGCCATTATTCTTTGAGGTGGCATGTCATTCCCCATTGGTGAGTAGCGTTTACGGATATTCAAAAGGTACATTGAAGATTTTGACTTTCTTTTTCTAGATTGCTATTTGGTATATCGGCAGGAGAGGAAAATGCGTGTGTTAGAGGGCGGTATTTAACTCAATAAGGTAGCTTTCGTCGTATTGTTCAACATATTAAAGAAATGACAAAAATAAGGAGTAAAAAAGCTATTATTGTTAATCCAAGGACATCTTGTTTTGCTTGGCCCCTCCAATGGGCATAAGTTGAGCATAGATGGTGCTTCCATGGAAAATCCAGGCAGGGGTGGTTGTGGGGCTGTCATTCGTGATCACAATGAGTGTTTCATGGCAGGTTTCTCCTCCCCAATAGAGAATGACTCGAATAATGCAGCTGAAAGGCTTTGGAGTTTGGAGTTTGGCTGCTTCAGGAACTAAATTGTATCAATATAGAGATTGAGAGTGGTGCTATGTTTTTGGTGGGTTCTATGACGGGCAATTTCAATACTCCATGGTGCTTTTACACACTGATTTGTACTTGTCATTGGTGGTTGTGTGACTCTTTTTGTCCATTTGTCATGTTACAAAGAAGCAAGGAATGTTGCTGATTAGCTAGCTAAGCATGGTGCCAGGGCATCCGAGGGTACAGTTTGGTGTGCTAGACTCTCTGATTTCATTACTTCATTTCTTTCTTCAGAAGTAGCGAATAGTCTCTTTTGAAGGGGGAACCCATTGTAATATTTTATCATTTTATTATTTATTTTAATTGAAACAGTATGTTTTCCTTTGCTGATCATAAAAAAAGAGATGCTAGAGAAGAAACGACGCAAGCGCAACACATGTTTATGTGGTTCACGCCCTTGCTGAAGCTAAGTCCATGGGATTAGATTGGCTGATTCCACTGTTCTTCAAAGAAAGCACTGTACAGGATCTTCCCTTTAATTTATCCCTTTCTCCCCATTCCAAATCGTATGTTCATAACGTAAGGATGGGCATAAGGAATGTGTATATGCCTCACCCAAATGGTGATAATATGACAAAAATATTTCCAATTGGGAACTGGGTGTTGGTTCAACAAGATAGAGTTCAGAACAGAAACAGATATCCTACAGTACAGCTTTTGAGGGGAATTTACATGGAGCTGGAGAATGGAATGCTTAGTGATGTGAAGATTGAGCTTCTGAATAAATCTAAGCATCATTCTGAGCTTCATTTTATATCTACAATCTGGGCTAGGAAGAAGTATGAGGGGGTTAGGGTTTCAGATAACGAATACTAAAATGGGATTCGCGTGGTGAATCTGATGATGAGAGAAGGGGAAAGATATGCCTTGGGCATCCACGTGCTTAGTTTTTATGGGAGCTCCTTTGGTAACACTTGGACTTTTGTGTATTTTATAGACTAAGAGAGGACTTGAAGACTGTGGCAAGAATTTGTGAATTTGAGTGGAGTAGCTGAATCTATAGGTTGCAGCTAGGCCCTCCTCAGGTTTCTTCATGTGCTGTTTTGTGGTTAATTGTTAATGTTATCAAGTGGGCTAGCAGGGCATGCATGGGAACTTGGAGAGTGAAAGATTTGTATGGCAAATCTGAACTCATTGATTCTTTGGTGGTTTTCTTGCTTTCAAATATGCACGACAGCCAATGACTTGGCTGATGCTTTGACCATTCATGTGCATTTGTTTTTGGACTTGGATATGTGCCCTCTTTGGTTTTCATATCCATCGGGTATTAGAATTGTAAGGGACTCTTCCATTTGAAAATCCGGTGTATCAAACCGGTTACTACCATATTTTTCATCAATAAGTGTTATGACAAAAAACCTTGATTCAACAATTTCCTACTTAAAGAACAAGTTTGTTGGGGTTATGTGGCCATTTAAAGGCCTTATGGGAGCATGTACTAAACTTATTTATAGTGATAGGTTGGCTCCAGTGGGAGTGTGGTCCAAATTGGACAATCATGCATTGCTAATGCTTTGACTGGCTATGGCTCAAGTTGGTGTCTAAAACCCGTAACCATGGGCATTTGTGCACAACCAATAAGGGTTTTCAATGTGGGGTTATCCCTTAATGAGGTCGGAGTTGTGCTCAGGGTGGTTGGCCAAGAGATTGAGTGTGACCCCTATGTGTGATGGTTGGTTGGAGAGGACAAAGGCCAAAATCGTCATCATTACCATTGTACGTATGTATACTAGTTATCCATCCCTGAAGCAGCCCTCTGGGTGAGGGTCTGTGTTGTGTACATGTGCTAAAGAGATGACTCCCTGCAACACTGGACAGTGTTGGAAGGACCCATGTGGTATCATGCTAGAATGGGGCTTGGACTTATCCTCAAAGAGGGACTTGTAATTCATGGGCTAGGATTGTATCTCCCTTATTTATTGGTTGGCTTTGATAGTCCCTATGAAGGGCTGTGGGTCATGAGAATTATTGGGTTAGTTTGAGAAGAAGCAGGGAGATATGGTTTCTAAAAGGGAAGGACCCATGTGGTATCATGCTAGAATGGGGCATGGACTTGTCCTCAAAGAGGGACCTGTAATTCATGGGCTAGGATTGTATCTCCTTTATTTATTGGCTGGCTTTGATAGTCCCTACTAAGGGCTGTGGGTCATGGGAACTATTGGGTTAGTTTGAGAAAATGCAGTGAGATATGGTTTTTAGAAGGGATGGAGTCTTTAGCATATTCATTATATTCCTCAATCTTCGAATGCAATGCCCATCAAATCTTCTAAAAGATGTTTAATAATATTTTAGATAATTAAAAATAGTTTTTAGACCTCTTTGGATATTTTATTTTATTGAAAAATGATTTTTAAATAAGAAAAAATCAATTTTCTGAATTTATTTTATTCAGAGAGAAAAATAAAATATTTAATGATTTTATAAAATGTCTGTTATTAGTCTAAAATGTATTTTAGGGTGTGGGGCCCCATTGAGACATTTGGGCTTACTACAAGAGAGCTCACTAGTGGGGGCATGGGGCCCACAAGGCCTCCCATAAGTGGGACGTTCTACTTTCTCCTCTCTTTCTTATTTTGTGTGGCTTGTGTTGTAAGCCACCTCCTTGTTTTGAAAAATAAAGGAAAGTGAAATGGAATGGATTTGATTGATTTCAATTAAGTGTAGAGATTGATTGAAAATTGATTTGCAAAAACATAATATTTTCTCTACACAATTTTGATGGGAATAGAGTTATGGAAACTGAGGGATAATACTTCATTTTTTTTTAATCATGATGGCTGATCTAAGGAATGAAGGGCTGAGATCTCTTCACCCCACATGTCTCTATGGTCGGTCAAGATTGAATCTCATAATGATGGCAAAACCTTAAACCCCAAAAACCGTAGCCTCTATTCTATAAATACTCTCTATGGAGGGATCTATTCTCTACACCTTGGATTGGTCTCTATCTCTTTAAGCCCTATAGGCAGGTACGCTCCACTCTCTCTCTCTGTTATTTTTTCTCTCCTAGTTAGGGTTTCAATTTTGGTAGGAGGTAAAAACCCTAAGGGGCAAACCCAAGCCACAAGGGTGGCACGCCCTAGCCTATGTGCATTGAGATTTACTTTTGTGTTGAGCCTTAGTCAAAGCCCTATCCCATGTCATGCTTTCAAAAGGTTTTGCCTAGGCTTCCCGAGTTATAAGACAAGGTTAGATGTGACCCTGTGTGCCATTAGTCGAGGAGACCTAGTATGAGGTGTACGAAGTCCTTTGGGGTAACTTGAAGCAAGGTATGCGGTATTGTCTTATTTCATCTTTCTTGAATTCATTCAAAGTGTTATGTAACTAACTTTCAGATTTATATTTTGAATGAGAATTTGTTTTGATGGCAAGCAAGTGAGAGTCCTTGGTATACTTTGTGTTTTTATTAATTCATATATTATATTTGGCACTTGTAAGTAATGTAGGTGGTACAATAAAGAAAAAGAAATAAATTTTTTTTTATCGGTTTATACTTTCTCGGGTCACATAGAGCCTGAAAAGGAAAAAAAATGCAAAAAAAGGTCTGTAAAACATTTCTCTCTCTCTTTCAGGTTCCCAAGGGCCACAATTGCAAAAAGTGTTGGAAAGGCTCACTGGACAATTCACAGTTCCTAATGTTTTTATTGGTGAGGATCAACATTTCATTACGTCTTTGTGCATGGGTTATCTTTTTGATGTACGGCCATCATTGCATATCAGAAGTTCTTAGATGCACCCAACAAATTTCATTAAACTGTTCTATGATATTTATGTATGTCAAAGCATGAAAAAGTGAACATCATCCTTCAAAAAAAAAAAATGAACATCATGAAGATCATTTATTGTGGATGAATATTGATAGAAAGGGGGAAAGACAGTCTTGCATCTCCACTTCTGTATCATGTTAAATCTCTAATCTGCTTTAGAAATTATTTAGCTTTTGACAAAATAAGTCAAGTATGAGGCATGAACAACTACTTGCAATTATCTTCTTTTCCCCTATACAACTACGTAAAATTGTCATACTCGTGGAATATCTCCATGGCCCCTCTAGTAGAAGGGATGCATCAAACTTCTCTTACATGGCGGCCGTGGGAGGGCTAGACCTCATAACTATTCTATCTCAGTAACTTAACTTCTTGTCCAAATTGGCACACTTGTCATGAGACTAGTATTGTAGTAAATCTTTTAAAGGCATGTAGGGTACTATAAGGACTCGAATATAATTTAATTATTTACTCCAGAGAAAGAGAAGCCAAAATACAGAAGAAAAGAAGGAAGAAGAAAGCAGTAGGATTTGGGATATACGTACCCCGAGAAATTGAGCTATTAATTAGTTGAGGCAGAGAGATAGTTACCAGCTAGGTGACCACTTGTCAAGCAGTGAGCTGACTTAATGTCCATGGAAAACTTGTGGGTGTGGATAGCATTCCCTCTTTTTATTTACTGAATTCATTTTTAAATGATCTTTCTAAAAAGAATAATAACCTTTACACTACCTTGGCTCCTTGACATATCTTCCAAATTTTAGGGTGAAGTACATGCCCGTGAAGGATTTAGTCCCATAGCAATCTTATAATTCACTAAATTTAGGTGTGATTCTTCCCTACCAACCTTTATAATATAACTATATTTGTCGTTTTTTTTTTTGCTCTTTATTTACTGTGACTAAGTAACCTTGAGAAAAGGGAAATTATGTATTTTGTATAGTAAAAGCTAAAAGATCATATGCCCCCATGGGAGCATATTTTCCGGTCACAACCTCTGATAAAACCATATCTAGAAGTGATTTTTAGGACCATAAATTTTCGGGATATAACCTCCTCAACCTAGGGAATCACCTTCAAAAAAGAGAAAAAAGAACAGTTCAAACATGCTGACTTAAAAAATCACATCCTAAGATTGCATGGAGACCATCCTATTTTTGGTATGTCCTATTTTCGGATGGTCATGTCTAAGTCTTAGAAATTCAGAAGCCAATTTGGGTTTTTGAAGAAGGTGACAATGTACTACTAGAACAGTATAGTTACAAAAAATGCTCCCGAGAGGTGAGGTGTTTTATGGCATCCTACAGACTGGGTGCTCGTATATCAACTAAACAAATAATAGAAAAGAAAAGAGAAGGGAAAGAAGAAAAAAGAGGGGAGGGTTCAAAATCCAATTTTGTGACTCTTCAAAATACTCATTTGGTGATTTTAAAGTGGACTGCAAAATTTCATACTGAAAAAAATCTGCCAAAGTAGCTTTTTTGCCTGAGGGAATAAGTGTACCATGCATGTTCATTTTCAAATGGGTGGAAATACCTTTTTTGTTACCATAAGGCTAGATAAGATTTGAGCAAAGACCTTCAAATTCTGTGGATTTGAGAGATCAAAATACCTACGTTTAGCCCTGCCTTAATAAGTTGCAATTTCTTCATAATGGTTGGTTGACCTTTGATGAAATTTGTATTTTCGGGTCTCCATCCAATTATAGGCTCTTTTTTTTTTTTTTTCCACGAAGTGCACAATAGAACTCGGATTTATGAGATTTTTAGTATTGGATTTACCATTCATCCCAAATTTTCAAGAGCCTGGACTGATTATGAAACCTTATCGAAGGAGTGGAGAAGAACGGGTGTGGAAGACCAGGTGCCTGGTTTATTCTAGTCAATTTACTCTTGATATATATGAGTGTTAGGGTTTAGAGCAACACACATACACCTCCATGCACAGAATCAGCCAATATAAAGAGAGGAGAATAAGATGTAGAGAGCCGTTGATTATATATAAGTGTTAGGGTTAAGCATACCCATATACCCTTATGCATACATTGGGGATCATTACAAAAATATTAGATGTAAGAATAGTGAATATTACACACAAGGACCAAACATTTAGTAGTGTCGATTGCCCCTATATGTTGTGTTGTGGTTTTATCTATCGAGGACTTGGCTTTAAGAGACCATCAATTAGCATTGGCGTTGTAACGAGGATTATTGAAGTTGTTTCTTCCTCTTCTGTGACCACAACCAAACTGACCTCAATGATGTCCGTGGCAGGGGATTTGGAGACAGTAAAGACATCATGTCTATCATTGTTGCCTGGTTCTTTTAACTTGCATTGTTGAGACGTACATGAACTCTTGTTGTAGAAGTAAAGGGCACAATTCAACAAAGGTTTGTGAGGGTCTGTGTCATAATCAAGGCCACAAAGGTCCTGTTTTCCTAACCCAAACCAGTAAGTGTATGCATAACTTTGTCATGATTCGAAACAGGATCTTCAATGGCTACTAGTTGATCAGACAAGGCCTTAATCTTGTTCAGGAAATCCGTGGTGGATGAAGTATGTTGGTTGACTTGCTGTGACACCATTCAGATTGAGGAATACGTGCATTAGATGCTTGCGAGTACAGAGAGTGAAGAATGTCTTTTACCCTATATTTTAGGGAATGTGGAGATAAATTTATTGAGATAGGGTGGCAGTGATCCAAGAAACTAGGGTTTGGTTCAAAGTATTCCATGTGGTGCATGCTTGTGCAGGTTGCAACATGTTTTCGATTCCCTTCATTGTTTGCTCCATTTTGAATAAATTCTCGAGTGCCATTAGGATGACCCCTGAGATTTTGACTACAAATGAATTGGAGATATTTAACATTTCCATGCAAGAAAGTTTGTGGAGTTAACTTTGATGATGTGGAGAAGGATGAAGGAAGAAGATGATCTAGCCGTGATGGAACTCGATAAGGAGATTCAAGGAGTTTTCCTTTTATTATATATTTTTGTGTGTGGATGGTAGATAATGGAGAAAAGATAGAATTAGGACGAATTAAAGAAGAGATCAGTTTGTAGGATTTGAATAAGAAAAGAGAGGAGATAAAAGAATTAAAAGGAGAGAGAGAAGAAGATTTGTTTTTAGGGTTGAAGGGGGAGAGAATCTAGGGTTTAGGAAAGGTAGATCAAAGTGATATTCATCACCTTTTAGTATTAAATCTCATGGCTGAGATGGCGTTTCCCGTATATAAAAATAAAGGTAGGCCCTTTCTCTGGAAGGAAGGTGTGGTATGAAATCTCAAGACCGAAACACTTTTCCCATTTTTACAAACAAAGAAGAGCTCCATGTGGCCTTAGGACTTGTAAATGAAAGATTTATATGATAGAAAAATATTCTTGGGTTGCTGTTTTTTGAAATCAGATTTGCGTTTAAGAGAAAATTATTATTATTACTTTTGGAGAAAGAAAAGAATTTGAATAGATCCAGTACGGTTTGAGCAGAGAGGAGGGAAATCGATTAAGAGAGGAGATATGAGTTTGGCAGGAGATGATATTAGGTTGTTAAGTAGTAGATGAACTTCAAGTTGGATTGAGTGAGAAAGATGAAGAAGAGGGACAAGAGGTTAAGATTAGGGTTTCAAGAAAAAAGGCGATGAGATCTTGCCTTGGCTTGGAAAAGAAGAAGAAGAATGCAGAGACAAGATACTAGGGTTTGAGGAAGAATTTAGAAGATTACCAGGATTACATATTTCTTATCTTCTCTTGCTTTGATACCATGTGGAATTTTATCAAGGAGATAAGAAGAAGAGAAGGAGAGGAGGAAGAGTGGCGTGGAAGACATGGTGGCTGGGCCATTCCACTTAATGGATGTGGAGTCCCATATTCGTTGATATATGTGAGATTAGGGTCAAGAACAATTTACTCTTATACCCTTATGTACATGAGAAATTACCATGAGGAATATTTAGTAGTGCTAATATTGACTAGCTCCAAACTCAAAACCAAATCTAGTTTTGTGGTTTTGATCGGGGCTGTTGAAGGAAGATTTGACAAGGAATAGAAGCATTGATTCGCAAGGAGCACGAAGATTGGCGCATCAACCTTGAAATTTTGGGTGAAATTTATTTTTCAATTTAAATTCATAGTTGTTGAATTTTCTTTGGTAAATTTCATTTTTTTCGACTTTGAAATCATTTAATCCATATTGTATGTACTATTTTATATTCTTCCCTTTTTCTCTTGTTACGATTTTTAATTGTTTTTCCCAACTTCTTTTGGGTTTTTTGATCTCTTTGGGCAGCTGTGCGCCAACTAACTTAGACCAATCAGGGTCCGAGTCTGCTGCCGAGACATTGAGGAAGATGTCACTCATAGAATTAGAGCCGAGTGGGTGAGGTAGAGATGTACAACTAGAGTTTTATGTGATTGCCGCATAGTAATGAAATTGAAGGGAAGTTCTATAGGCACCTGTGAGACTAGCTTTGCTTTATGGGGCAGAATGTTGGGTGGTCAAGAAACAACATACCCATAGGAATGAGTGTAGTTAAGATGAAGATGTTGAGATGGATGAGTAGCAAGACAAGAATGGATAGAATTCAAAATGAATACATTTGGGAGAACTTAGGTGTGGCTCCATTAGGTGATAAGATGAGAGAAAGTAGACTTAGGTGGGTTCGCCATATGCAATGCAGACCCAATACATTAGGATGTGCAAGTTGATTCAAGTTGAAGGCTCAAAAAGGACAAGAAGTAGGCCCAAAAAGACATGGTTGGAAGTAGTGAGAAAAAATATAGTGACTTATGACCTCACTGAGGGTATGGCCCTTGATAGAGCATAATGGCGGACTAAAACTCGTGTAGCCACCTCAAATAGTTGGGAAAAGGCTCTGATGATGATGATGAGTTGCCCTCCAACATGTGGTTTACATAGCTAATGAATTATTTTCAGGTTTATTCACAAAAAGAAAAAAAACACCCATTACAAAACCCATGAAGCTCCATTTTACAAAGGGTTTATGGCAGCAAAAGGGGGTTTTAAGCTTTTTTTTATTATACATAAATCCCTTCTTTGGATGCTAGAAACCCTAGAAGAAGAGAGAATATGAACAACATAGGGAGACAAAATGTCAAGAGGGGAAGAACAAAACCAGAATTTGGTGTGTTATCTATTTGCTCATGAGAGGAAGGAAGATGGAAAGGAAGAGAAGAAGAAAGAACGGTTCTTGGGGGAGATTAAATTTGTGCCCTCAGAATTCGGGGTGTTGATACCTTTGAGATTGTATCAAGGGACTTGGTAACTTGCCAGGTCACTAGATAGTAACCGAGTAGCAAAAAGGTGTCCCCAAAAGAGGAAGAAAAAAAAAATGTTCACATTTGCCAACAATTTGCAAGCATGCCATGCTTGTAAATGAAAAAAATATATATTTAAGATCATCCTATTAAACATCGTTCAGATAATTAAAAAAAAAAGGAATCTTGAGGACCACAATCTTCCCCGAAAATCATAAGTGATAGGTTGACCCTATGGCAGACGTTAACCATGATCCAAGAAGTCCACATGTAGCCAATCTAAGCACTGACTGATCTAGTATCTTGCATAAAAAACTTGTTTCAGGGTGAGGTATTTAAGATCATAACCAAGAGTTAGGTCTCCAATTGTTCATGAATGTTCCCTAGTTAACTCAAGATTTTGGCATGGAAATGACTGATGTCTGTCTCAAGATATTTCAAAGGGAAGGTTCCAAAAACTTAGGTTTTGGAAAGATTCTATGCAGTGTTTTAAAATGCGGGATGCGGCCCTGATGCAGTGGGGGGATGCTCGATGCGGCTCGATGCGGCCCGGATTCGGGTGCATCGCAATGATGAGGTCAATAAATGTAAAAAAATTCTAATTTTTTTTTAAAAATAAGTTAATGCATAAAAAAAAAAAGGAAGGTGATATATGTGATAGTAGGTATTTTAGTTTAATGATTAACTTCAAAACTATTAGCTGTCGAAGATTCTGTATCCAGTTATCCACCCATATAAGTATTTCCACAGAGCGAGCATACCACACAATTTTTATCTTTGGGATTTTTTAGTTTAGCATATTTCCAAGCTAGATCCTTATTATTAGAAGATTGGAAAGAAGACATTGCCCCAAAAATATGTATAATAGTAATATTATACAAGAAGGAAAAAACTGTGAAGTACTGCTCGATTTCTTTACGACCTCTGAAAACCCCGATTTTTTATCACAAATTCACCCTAACATCTTCAAATCAACAATCAAAGGCATCCAATGAACATCCAAGTATCAAACAACCGCCAAATTGAAGATTTCGATGAAAAAAAAAATTCCGCCTAAATTTCTTTTTACCTAGATTTGACACAAAAAAAGCCACAAAAGTGGCTGAAAATCTTCATTTAGGGCCCCTAATACCCCCCCAAACAGTTTCCTGAACATTTGGATGGTCAAAAAGACTATTTTGCTCCTCCCCGAGGGGCAAAACAGAATAAAAATTCGATGGACACTGTAGCTGTGGGATGCGGTGCGATGCAGCCTATGCGGGATGCGGCTACGATGCGGCGCATATGCGGTTGCATCTGTTAAAAGCGCATATACGCCTGTTTCTGATGCGGATTCGGGTGCATCCCGCATGATGCGGCCGCATTTTAAAACACTAATTCCATGTCTCTTATACTGTCAGACTGAGTCTAAGGACAATAATATAATCATAGCAGCATAAGACAGTTCCATATTCTAAATTAATCTCATCTACAACTTCAATAATGGGGTAACATTAACATTACATATTTACAAGGATGTCCAGAAAAATAACAGCTAACAGCTTAAAAAAAAGGGATGTACAGAAAAATGGTGTTGCTAGATTTCAGTCCAATATTCATTGGAGAAATATGCATTATCATGAGTTATTTCAAAGATCAAAGTGAGTTAACTGGAAAATAATTTATGTGATAGGGCTTTCTGTTCTACCTATCTTTCTGTGTTTGCATTTAATCTGTGTTTCCAAGAGTTGTAGAGGAACATAAAATCACTTCAAGGCTTTTTTATTTTTAACTGTTTCATATCACAGCATTTTAATATTCGTTTCTATCCCCAAGCAGGTGGCAAGCACATTGGCGGTTGCACTGGTATGTTTCAGTTGTTATTCTAGTACTTGACAATTTCTTTTCTCATAAAAAAATCTAGGGAAAAGGATGCTCATCCCCCTTTGGTAGATTTTCATCCCGAGTACACGCTCAGGTCCACAGAAAACCTATACTCTCTGAGCCACAGAAAACCTATATACTCCCCCCTTCCTCCCCCAGTCCCCCCTCCCTCCCCACCTCTTGAACTTTTAATTATAGGACATTAAACCCCCGCCTTGTGTTTTTTTTTGAGATATGGGTTACAACCCCATAAACCTCTGTTTCTGTCTGCCCTCCCCTCGCTCTCTCTAAGTACCCAACCAGTCACTAAGGGTAGCAAGTGGGCCGGGCTTTGGCCAGGCCAACCTTGGCCTTGGGCCTGCCCCTGCCCCCTTAAGGCTGGCCCTCGCCCTATTAGGACCAAGCTGGGCCCGGTCAGGCCAAAAACAAATGAAGAAAGAATAAAAGAAACAACAATAAAAAACAAGGGCTGGGTTGGGACGGGTGCCCAGTCCATTGCCTGGCCTACTAATTACGCCTCTCTCTAATGATTCAAGGAGAGAGAGAGCCTGAAGAATGGGATAGAGAGAGATAATTAGGAAAGGTAGAGAGAGTATGTATGGAGGATGGGAAAGGGGCCCACTGGGGGATTGGGGCGTCGTAGAAGGTTTGAGATGAGGGAGAGGGACGGGAGAAGAAAGAGAGGCATAGGGCATAGGATTTCATACATAGAGGGAGGGGGGTGGGGAGGGGGGAGAGAGACGACTTGTTGATGGGTAGGTAGAGATAAAGAGGGGGAAGGGTAGAGAGAGAGGTCTCAACGGGTTATGCGTTTGAGGATGCTTTTTGGGACAGGGGTTAAATGTGAGAATAAAATGAAAAATAGGGTTAAAACAGTAATTAAATAGTAAAAGGTTTACTATCCTAGTATATTATTGAAAGTTTAGGGGGTTCCACGAGGTTTTTGCAGTCCGTGTACAGGAATGAAAGCCTGCCAAAGGGGGTTGAGCATCCTTTTTCCCAAGCATCTATTGTGAGAGGAACCTCAGAACCCAATTCTTGAACTGGTTATTTGATATATTAAACTTTCTTTGCAATATGGACCTACATTTTAACTTTACGTATCAAGCGCAGATACTGTGAGATTGTACCGAAAAGGAGAGCTTGCCACTTTACTGTCAGAAGCTGGTGTTAAGAACATTCAGAGCTCACAACTTGGAGGGTAGGGTGTATGAAACAAGGAGATGCATGGCAAGCCATACCCGAGAGATTTCATGCAACTTTCTCACTGTAAATACTCTGATCTAAAGATACTAGGTGTATATGAAATCTTTAAACATATTTATTGGCAGTTTGGCACTAGCGCTCATAATTTGTTAGTTGTGTTTGTGAATGATTAATGGACTGAAGATATGACTTGTTTTTCTTAAATTTGTGTTTGTTTTCAGCCGCCGCCTTGGATTTCCTTCTTTTGAATTTCTTTGAGGAATGAAATGCAAATAACTTAAAATTTGAGATAGTTTCTATCTCTAAAATTTTTCAGGTACTTTCTCACTATAAAATTTAAAATTTGAGATAATTCATCTCTTTAAAAATTTTGAGATTCTCTCTCAAAATTTTTTTAAGTATTTTCTCTCTAAAACGTAAAATTTGAAATAGTTTCTCTTTGAAAACAATTTGAGATAAGTTCTCTCTCTAAAACTTAGGTACTCTCTCTCTAAAATGTGATATAGTTTTTTCTCTAAAATTTTAAGATATTTTGTTGCGCTAAAATTTAAATTTTTAAATAATCTCTTTCTCTAAAAATTTTGAGATAGTTTCTCTATCAAAATTTTCATGTATCTTCGCTCTATAAAACTTAAAATTTGAGGTAGTTTCTCTCTCTAAAAAATTTGAGATAGTTTCTCTCTAAAAATCAAATATTTTCTCTCTAAAAAATTTGAGATGGTTTCTCTCTCTAAAAAATTGAGATAATTTCTCTCTAAAAATTTTCAAATCCTAAAAGCTTAAAATTTGAGATAGTTTCTCTTTTTAAAAGATTTTTAGATACTTCTCTCTAAAATTTGATATAGTTTTTTTCTCTAAAATTTTAAGATATTTTCTCCTCTTAAAACTTAAATTTTGAAAAAGTTTCTCTTTATAAAAACATTGAGATAATTTCTCTGAAAATTTTTTCTATAGTTTCTCTGTCTAAAATTAGAAATAGTTTTTCTCTAAAATTTTAAGATATCTTTTCTCTCAAAAACATAAAATTTGTGATAGTTTCTCTCTCTTATTTGGTGGCGTATCTTTTGTGGAATTAATTGGCTTTTATAAAGTGGATGCCTCCATAACGGGGATATTTGACAGGAAGTTAATTAATTTCGGGGATATTTGGCAGGAAATTAATTTCGGAGGGTAAAAATAATGATAGAGATTTCTTTATTTTTGATTTGAAATGAGGAACGAACTCCACACAAATGTGCCATCTCCAGTGAAAAACATATCTGAAAATGTATTTTCAAGTATCCAAATGGCCCTATGGTCCTTCTGTTTCTTCAACTCCAACCTCTATCTCTCTCTTTCCCTCCCCTAGACCGTCTCTCTCGCCTCTCCCCTAACCCTCCTCTCTCTCTCATAGTCCCTGGTTTAAGATTTGCAGCTTTGAGACAGGGGAGAGAGATACACCAGGTACGCATTGATTTACGGACTAGCTTTTGTTGGAATGCTCTTATATATATGTATTCAAGATGTGGGTCAATAATGAAAGCAAGGACGATCTTCGATATTATGCCTGGGACTTGGTTTTTTGGAATGCCATGATGTTAATCTCTTTTACCATTTTAAAGTTTTGGGATTTGCCCAAGCCACTGAACGTTCACTAATTTGCTTTCAGCTTGTAGCCATGGTTTAGTTGATGAGGGTCGCCAGTTTTTTGACATGATGAGATTGGATTATGCCATTGAACCATCTATAGAGCAATATGCTTGCATGGTTGATCTCTTAGCACGCTCAGCCCATTTGAGCAGAATCCATGGAATTCGTATCTCGAATGCCTATGGAGTCCACTGCCGCAGTTTGTGGATCTGTTTTGGGGGCTTGTAGAATCCATGGAAACCCTGAGCTTGCCCAAAAAACAACTGAGTATCTCTTTGAGCTTAGCCTGAAAATTCAGGGAATTATATACGTTTGGCTAATATATACTCAGCGGTTGGTCTATGAGAAAATGCAACAAATATACGGTGTTTAATGAAGGAAAGAGAAGTGAAGAAGCCCCCTGGTTATAGTTGGATATACGTGAAGAGGAGGGTGCATTGCTTCATAGTTGGGAATTCTCACCCCACGATGGATCTGATATAAGAGAAAATAGATTCTAAATTTGAAGATAAGAGAGATTCCAGACACAAGGTTTGTGTTGCAAGATGTGGAGGAAGATGAGAAAGAGTACAATATTTACGCGCATATGAGAACATGGCTACTGCCTTTGAGCTAATCAGCACTTCTTGTGAACACTAAGAATTATACAAAATTTGAGAAGTTGTGGTGACTGCTATGTTGCAACTAAGTTTATATCCAAGTTTGAAGGGAGAGAAATCATAATGAAACATGGAGAGGGAGAGGGAGAGGGAGAGCGAGAGAGAGCGAGAGGGAGGGGGAGGGGGAGGGGGAGGGAGAGAGGGTTTGGGGGAGAGAAAAGAAAGAGAGAGTTGGTTTGGGGCAGAGAGAGAGAGAGAGGAAGACATGTTGGAGTTGGAGAAACAGGACTGAGAGAGAGGGAGGGAGGAAAGAAGAAGGAAAAGAAGACAATAAAAAGAGAGAGACTATCAGGTCATTTTGAATATTGTTTGGGGCATAAATATATCATAAAATAAGGTTAAATCGGTTTAAGGGGTTAGCCAATAGCTTTTTGAAAAAACTAATGTAATTAGATACATATCAATTTTGTAGGTCTACTGATAAATGATACACTAAATTAAAGTGTACATAGATATTTTCCTAGTTCTTACTTCTAAACATAACATTAAAGAAAGTTATTTCTTTTTACATACCCCCTTTAAACATAACATTAAAGAAAGTTATTTCTTTTTACATACCCCCTTTGTGCTTTTCAATCTTTATCTTTTATCTATGGAATGATCTTTGTATAGATCAATGGTTTAAAAAATGGATCGGTGCCGTGGATCGGGCATCCAAAAAATTTATCCGGATCGGTGAATCGGCATTTCGGATTTGGAATCGGTCTAATTTGGCATTAAAAAAAATTTAAAAAAATTATAAAAAATCTTTATAAACATTGTTTTTTAGGAATTCAATAAGAAATGAGGGTACTACATTAATAAATTTTAATTTTTTGCGTCAATATGTGAATATTGAAATGTTCTTTCCCTGTATGAAGATTTTCATCAAACATTTATTAAAATCTAACTAAATACAATATTATACATCGAAATTAGAATTGTTGGTTTGTATTTTATTATTTTTATCATCATTTTACTATACAAATAAGAATAAATTTGAAATTTATCTTTTAACAGCATCTAATTTAAATTATAATGTACATAAATTAATAAATAAAATATAATATTTGGTTATCATTGTAATTAGTATAGCTATTAATTATAATATTATAATAAATGTGATTAAAAAAACAAGGGTATGATCCTCACAAATAAATAAATCTAATGCATAATAATTAGTGTTGATAGAAATATAGAATTTAGTAATATAAATTTGCAATCATATTTTAATAAAATTAAAAAAATAAATAAAAAATTTCATATTTGTAATGTGGGATAATTGATAAAGCAGTTTGAAATAAATTCTAAAGTGGTATGAGCTAGTGTTATTTTTCTCTATTAAAATATCTCATAAATCAATATTTTTTTTAATGTTCAATAAATCAGTATTACTATTATTTTTTGCCTTTTTTTTTTTTTAATATCCTATGAGCTAGTTAATCCCAATTAGCTAATAGCCTAATACTATTAACCCTTTTTTTTTTGGATAAGTAAATTTAATTTTTTTTGGTGAAGGATAAGGGTGGTGGGCCCTATCAACCAATTATTATTTTTAATAAATTTTTTCATCCTTGAATTAATATTTCTAAATTTTTGTTAAGGGTGACCCTATTATAAAAAAAAATTAATATAATTATGCCATTTATTCCTTGATAAAGAGCTAGGTCCCAACCTTTTAAACTTAGTCTTCAACGCTAGTGATAAAGAGCCATAACTAATGCCATTTATTATATATGAAATGAGAGAGAGAGGGAAAGAGCTAACGCTCCTAGCCTCCATAGGGTCTAATGAATGGGACGAAATCTCCCACGTTGAACACGTACAATGAGTTTGACACGTATAAAAGCCTCATCTTTAGCATTCTCATGTGCCTGAAAAACATGAATGGTTGATAGGGGCTCGTGTTCTTGGGGGGCCTTGAACGAGCACACGACATGTAGGACAAGAAGCAAGGGCATTGTGCCCCAAGCACGGCATATAAGACAAGGAGCAACACTTACTCCAAATTTTAAAGAAATTACAAAAATACACTCTTGACTTGAAAAATTACAAAATATCCTCTCAACTTTGAAAAAAAGATGTGATAGTCAGATCTCATTTTATAGCTGGATCCAAAATGATCTAGCCGATGCCCTTTTCGGAATACCCTTTGAACACTGACATAAACCATGAATATACAGTATCCTTAATTGAGGTATAAGGACCACTAAAGCATGTCCTCAACGGGGATGGAGGGAAATTTTTTGGGGCAATACCCTAGGATGCGACTTTGGGTTAGTACCGTTTTTCTAGCAAGTCTTCTCGTGTCTAAAAAAGGACAGGTCTATTATTATTATTATTATTATTGTATTTTTACCCTGCTCAAAGTACATCGAAATTAGGTTGGAGCATGTTGTTCATTAAAATCTGTTGGTCTTCTTTGAACCTTTTGAATAAATAGATTCTCGACAGGGATGCAAGCCAACAATCGCTTTTTTAAATTGGATGGCTAGATGCAAGCTAACGGTGGCTTTTTAAAATCGGATGGCTAGGTTGAGCTGTAGGAAACCTGAGTGTTAACGTCTTGACTGTTTATTTATCCTCCATATAATAATTTTTTTAGAAATTTAATGGGCTCAGATTATCTTGCAAAATTATTAAAGGGGTCCAAAAGATCTCTTGTTCTAGTGTGGCTTTTTAAATTTCATTTTATGAAGCTACTTTAAGAAATTGATTAAATTTTTTTGAAATTATCCCTATTTAGGGTTGGGATTTTTTGATGATTTGGACAACGTATGTGGCTCAAGCCCAATAATATAACTACCTTTTTTTTCTTTTGGGGTTAGCGAAATTGAATTATTAATGATAAAAATATCCTTACCTGTTAAGGAGTAGAAATGTGAAAGTTGTTGAGGATTGATGTCTTGTATTTTGAAGAAATAGATATGTCAAGGTGAAGTCAAAATGACGACCCCGGAGGGCCGTTAAAAAGCCAAAGGGCTTGAGGCCCGGAGGAGTGTCCAGCTAGGTAGACTTGGTTGACTCGGTCCCTGTGGGGGTTCAGGGGCGGCAGGCCCTGAGGAAAATTTCGGATATCTGTACCTAGGATTCAATATATCTGGGATTCGATATATATCTGTACATGAGGTATTTCGGTAATTTGTACCATCTATCTGAGACTCGATATATATTATTGCGATAGGGGTTTTAGGGTTAAGGGAAAACACAGATCTCTTTTGTAATAAGAGAGAACAGATAGGCGTGAGAAAGAGAGCTATTGTAACCCTATTTTTCATTTCCAGTAAAGAAGCTCTCATCTCCAGTGGACGTAGACACGTTGCCGAACCACATATATCTTTGCGTAATGGTTGGTTGTCTCTTTCTTTTGTGTTTGTTTCTTCTTTCTTGTTTTCATGGACTGTTAAAAATGTGAAAGTATGGGTATTTGTCAACGGGTGGTGTAGTATTTTTAACCCTGAATTGCTTGTAGTGTTTTCATGATTTACATTGAGCTACTTAAGTTAAATAACCAAAATATGCTTGATTGTGTAAGGTTTCCAATACTTAATATATGTAATTTGGGAACTTCTATACAATTCTCTTGAGGAGGTATCTTTATGAAATTGTCATCATCAACAAAACCTTTTCCAACTAATTAGAATCGGCTATACAAATCCTGATCCATCATTATGTTCTAATAAGAGTTATACTTTCAGCGAGGCCATAAGTCACTAAAAATAGCCTCGGACCTCACGCACATAATGCAATTGGTCTCATGCTGATCGGGTATGCGAGCGTCGTGATCTGGCCGCTCGAACGAGGCGAGCTGCTGCTGAATTTTTTGCAACTTCCTTCACGGATCAGCGACTTTCATTTAGTTTTTCTCTTTGCTCGGGCGTTGTCACGGGGCGTACCACATATTGAATTGTTCGTCTTGATGAGACGAACACGCTCACCAAATTTGAGAGCGATCCGACTTGGAACGAGTGATATATAGGTCCTGAAAGTGACTGCCCGTGACTGTAGAAACAACCACCTTTAATGGTATTTTAGTACAGGGTTGCCAAACGCTCCCGTATGGTCTACCCCTTTTTGGTATTTTACCCATAACTTTGTCCTGGAGTACCCGATTAAGCCGAAACTTGACTCATAGGGGTTTTCGACCATTTCGGATCGAATGGAGGTGTTCTCACAGCTGTTTGAGGCACCAAAAGTATAGCTCTAGTTACGGGGTCCATTTCAGGGTGCTAAAGACCGATTTCGTTGAAATTGTTTCATTGTGTTCATTGCCTTAAACATGTCTGATCGCGATGAAACTTGGCAGGTGTCTTTTGAAGTGCTGATGAAGATCTTGACCAATTTTGGAACCATTCTAAGACTGTTCGAAATTTCTACTGTTTTGTAAGCTTTATTGACCTGTTTCCTATCAGGGACCAAGGTGCTGAAAAATACATTCAAACAAAACTCTCTTAGGATAACCTTAACATCTCTACATGATGGGCTTTGCGTCTTCTTAACTAGAAACAAGACTATCTCGCTTATATATGATCTACTTCTGTAAATTATTACATGTTCATCTCACTTTTTAAGGTAGGTGTTTACTATTGTTAGGTCGTAAGCCATAGCAAAGTTAAAAATAGCATTACCCATCTCATTTCTTTGCCCAAATCCACATCCCAATATATCCTTTTATGTTCTCTACCATCTTATCCCGAGTGACCATTTTAAGTACTCTCCTCAAAAAATCTTCTCTCCATTTAGTGTTCCTTGGACTGGTCCATCTGTCCTCCCAGAATAATCTTTTAAATTCTATCCTCTAATATAAACATTAATTAAATTAATTATCACCACCTCCCCTAACTCAAGTTCGATTAAAAGGAGCCTATTACATACTCTCTTAGCATATACTACTTTAACATTTAAATATTTGTCTACTATTATTCCTACATCATTTTTATTATTATCCTTTCTTGTATACTAAAGTTTATATCCATCAATTTTCTTAACGTTTGCCCCTTTTCATCGAGTTTCCTGTAAGAAGCAAGCTATGTTAACTTTCCTTCATCTCATCGTATCCACAAGTCGATACTCTTACCAGTTAGACCTCCGACATTCCAATGTGGCTAGATGAATCCTATTCGCTTAGACTAGATTCTTTACTAGCGCTCATCCAAAATGGCACAGGAATTGTTGCGTACTGATCATTGCAACGCGGAGTCGTTGTGGCATGGTGTTTTTAGGGAATGTCCTAGCCATCCCTTGCTTATTTTTAGTTGCACTAAGGTGGTGGTATAGATAAGCGCCGCTTATAAGGAACGCCCTAGCATGAGCATATGACATTGGATCAAGATCCATAAGCAAGTACTTCTAAATTGGGGAACAAAACGATCACATAACATATTTTCTACCCTCAAATACAAATAAATACCAAAGAAAAAAATACCAGACCCTCATTTTGTTGGATGTGTCAGCATGTACTGTTTTGTCGTTGCTCGGGCAATCAGAATTCCATAACTAGATCATTCATCAAGGCGGCTACGACCCTAGCCGGGTCCGGTGTAGGACAGTGCTTGGACCCCTTCGTGGTCGGGGATTGAATCGTGGCTCCTCTCCAACTTCCCCTACAGGCTCAAGCCTGGGGGTCTCTTTGTTTGCCTCGCAGCCTTGAGCACGGAGACCTCTTCCCTAGCGACCTCCTTGGCTGCATGCACTTGCTTGTTAGAGCCAGACCCCGATAGCTTTGCTTTCTCCTCGACTGCCTGCAAGGTCAGCTCCCAATGGGCAGCCATACGTGTTTTAGGGCGTTGGGTCCCAAATCATCAGCCAACGCTGAATCCAGGTGTTGCAACTGCGTTGTACTCTGCCAATCTGCAACAGAGGCAATTAATATTTTCACGAAACGACATAGAATGTCACTTGCTATAAAGGTAGATATTGGCAACGGTATCAGGAAGATAGACATTGTCGAGCTCCAATAGAGTTATTTATCACTCCTTTCCGAACATCGGTATTGACGTGATTGCTTTGTATGTACAAGAGCTCAGGCTTAAGTCCTTGGTCTATTGCTGGGTCAGCCATAGTATATGTATCATACTGTAACAGACTTTTTTTTTTAGAAAGCATTATTACAGGAAGAATACTATATTGCACTCAAAACTATGCACGATTTTTATCCATATATCCACACAAATTTGGAAGACTGGCTAACTTGGGTGAATGAATGATACAGAGAATGGCATAAAGTACGAACTTTTGACAAAAGGTATAAATGCACAAATTGGACATCTTAGTCAGTAATTACTATGTAATGACAAATATGAGCAAATAAACCCACTGGTGTAAGTTAATTAGGCAAGGCACACATATATGAACTAGTGTGTAATAATAAATTATTCATTAAATTGACATGTTAGGCGTTTTTCATGAAACACAAAAAGAGCCTAACAGCTGAGTACCTCAAAAAAATCTCTGAATATTTTGATAGGCAGTACATGCGCAAGAACAATATAATCTAATTCTCATACTTCACCAACTGTAGTACTGATTGCCACAAAATTTTTGTTCAATATTTTGACAAGCAGCAAATGCGGAAGAACAATATAATCTAATTCTCATACTTCACCAAGTGCATCACTTTCTACTCGTAAAATTTTGCATAATCAAAGCACGTGTGTGACTGGTAAGCAGATTTGCACCTTCAAAACCCATATGTTTTTAGGTAGGCAAAAAAGGGATTAAGTATTGGTTGAAAATTACAACATCCCAAAGTATGGAACCAACATTCTGCTAGTACAAATAGACAATGCACATAGTGGCAAAAATAATACAATTTTTGTGTACAACCACAGAAAGAGCATTGTTTTAAAAAACGGTCCGCCCGACGCCTAGGTATTTTTTAACAAAAAACTGCACGCCTCATTAAAAGGCTCCCGAAATGGGCGTTTTTACCTAAGCGGGCGCCCAGAGGCGGCCTAGGCGGGCGCCCAGTGAAGCCAGGTGGAAATTGCTTTTTAAATTCGCCCAAAAGGGTAGAATGAGTCATTTTGACCCTCAAGTTTGTATAAAAAAGTTATGGGGTTTAGTTTTGAACCCACAAAGTAAAACGTATGTTGCGAAATGGAATAAATTACAAAATTTGACACAAATATATGCATATATGTACATTAGGATAACAAATATTTTTAAAAATGCGATTTTCCACTACAGGGCTAAAAATAAATGATTTTCCACTACAAAGCACTCGAGGATCTGGGTGCCCACCTAGGCGCTGGGTGCCAGGCTAGCCGCCTAGGGGCCGCCTATCGTTTTTTGATACCTTGAGAAAGAGTTACAAAAGTAACATTGTTCCATAGTAGCAATTTGCATGTCATAGATAACCCAACCCCAAGACTTCTCCAAAGTTCTAGACTCGACACCTCACAACTTAAGCATTAGATTTTATCAAGCAGATAACTTAGTTAAAATTACTTTTTGTCACGTATGGAGAAACACCATTATAACATATGTTCCCAGGGGATAATTGCCAAATCTAACATTTGGATGAATTTTACAACATACAAGCATCCCACTACAAGAAATAATAGGCCCCTCCAATCCCCAGAAAGGTTATACATAAACTCCACTTTTTGTAATTCCCCTCTGGAGGGTATTCATTTAATGTCATACACAACATAAGGATAATTTATAAACAGCTCTTTTCTACTTTCTTTCTTTCTTTCCTGTAGTATGTTTCTTTCTCTTTTTTTTTTGGGTCAACATCAACCGAATTACCTTCACTATATTTAAGGGACAATATGACCTTGAGTTAGATACAAACTGGTGATCATGTACATTGAAAGAAGAGCAATCAAAATAAGGCAGAGATGCAGACTAAGTGAGCACAAACAAGTGAGACATTTCGATAATGACTAGGCATGCATAATTTGGGTTCTGCAATTCAACAACAAATGGCAGCAATCTCACTATATGCATTAGAATCTCAAGGCAAAAAACCTAAGAGATTGATTTAACTTCCATCCTAAGGAAGTATATTCAGATTGATCAGATTGCAATAGTAAATAACACAGATAATACTCCTATTGTGTATTAGTGTAGCATATCAACCACTAATGCATAATTTAAGAACTCCGATATCTAAAAAAAGGGTAAGACAATCACATATAAGCATGTCTCAATAGAATGGGCACAAATCTAAATCAAAGGGAACAACATAACCATATAACTGCTCCAAACACCATTTTACACATATGAAAAACTGATCTAACTCATTCAAACAAAAAGAAAAATAATAATAATAAGATTTCCAACCAAGACCAAGAAGTAACTTGTCAAAACCTTACCCAACAAACATGAAATTTTTCTTCAAAATACTGTCTTCACTCTATCGACATATTGAGTTTTAGGGGTCTCACATTCTAAAAACTTATTTTTATGAATTTACGGTTTTGAATGGAACTAGGATCAACAACCCATAAATCTAAGGATTAATCAATGCACTACACAAATATCATGACTAATGCGTACATATACATTATACAAATAAACTAATGCACAAACGCAAACCCCAAAACATCATAACTAATATAGAACTCCAATATCATAACTGGCGCAAAATACAAATATAACTACTTTTACAACCAATAAGTCTAAAGAACTCGGAAATTGAATAAATCTTAACGAAACTACAACTAAATATACCACAAAATCCTTCTTCTGATGATAATAGTAGATTTTATAAGTAATGCATCCTACAAATGGACCGTTTTCTACAACCAATAAATCTAGAGAAATTGCAAATTTACTAATGTATTGTACAAATAAATGCTCTTCTACAGCCAATAAACCAAAAGAAATTATAAATTAAAAATAGAACTTAACAGAAGGAAAATAAATATAACAAATAATAGATAAAATCGCCTGAAGCTCCAGCTAGGAGCGGAAATCGCATGCTCAAGGCACAACACAAAAACATTTCTTCACAAATAGAAGGGGAAAAAAAAATCTAGGTTTTGATGAAAGCTCACGTAGAGAAGGGTGTGGGGGATGATAGAAAGTGCGGCAAGATGGAAAGGGAGGTTAGAGGTGAACATTCAGGACAAGAAGAGTACCATAATTTTTGGCATGTCAAGTAGAATGGGATGTAAGAATACAGGGAGAGGAGGTAGAGAGCACTTTGAGAGAGAGAGAGATAGCGCCTGCAGAGAGAGAATTAGAGTAGGGAGAGAGATCGACCCCTTTGAGAGAGAGAGAGAGATAGAGACGGTGGTTGCAGAGGGAGAGAGTGAGCATATGGAGGGAGATTGACAATTCGAGAGAGAGAGAGCGAGAGAGATCGAGCTTTGAGAGAGAAGAGTGAGAGTCCAGAGATTGAGAGAATAAGAGAGTGAGGGAAAACGAGGGAGGCGAAGGTGGGGCTTTTATGCGACAAAAGAATAAAAAGCCCTTTGAGGCGAAGGTGGGGCTTTTATGCGACAAAAAGATAAAAAGCCCTTTCATGAAATAACAGACGGCCTTTTGTTACGTTGTTTCGGTACCGAAAGTCATCCCGATGTTTCAAACATCAAATCATACTTTAAAATGTAGCGTAATAAAAATGGAAGGCGGTCGCAGAGTCGATCATTTTTATGTCGAATTAACTCATAAAAGTAAAAAAAGAATTAAAAGTAATAAACAAACATAATGAAATTGTCACTTCGTAACATTTAGTGACACTGGTCAATACTCACTCCAACCGCAAACAAAAAACCAATACTGAAAAAAGACTGGTGGCCCATAACCCATAGAATAGAAAACTACGGTAAAAACAAAATTGTGTGTGTGAGAGAGAGATTTCTCACACTAGAAAAGACTAATTTGTGAAGAAAAAAAGAGATCTTTCTCACCAGAGGACTAAAATAAGAGATCTTTTTTACTTGGTACAGGTACTGAGCAATAATTACACCGTATGAAATTTTTGTGATTAGGATTCTAAGTTACGAGCGTACTTTCAACTTGGATTACCACTTTTTTAGAAGAATATGAAAATGATATTTCTATACAACAAGGCTCTTTTTCTGGTTTTGCTAAATTCAAATACGTCTAATCTCATCAATAATAGCTTATGGAACTTTTTTACAAGTAGCAACATTCCTTTTAATACCTTCTAGGTGTTTCTTGAATCGGTGAATAGTCCTTGGTATCTTTTTCGCAAAAACTTACACCTTATAATGTTTTTATCATTTGGTTTCCAGTTATAACCATACTTTTATTTCGGATCACCTTTTCTAGAAGAACCATAAATAGAGTTATCCAAATGACAAGGCTTTTGTTCATGTTTCTACCCAAATGAAGATGATCAATTTGAAGGTTTTCTAATGACGAAACAAAATTTTCCGATACGTTTTGATGTACACCTTACTTATACATTATAAGGTTGTCACCTTATATAAAATGTTTTCCATTTATTTTTCATAAGGTGAATACTTCTAATGAATTACAAAAATTAAAGAAATATTTAAATGATAATATTGTATTTTATGTTTAAATATATGGGTTGTTTTGGAAAAAGACAAAAATAAGATGAGTTGGGAGTAAGGGTGGCAATGGGTTAGGCACGGGCCAAGGTCCAAAAATTGGACCCACACCCGTATCTGTCGGGTCCACCAACCTATGACTATGAGCTTCTTCTTCTTTTTTCTGTCATTTGTTTTAACCATCATATGCCCATATTATTGGCAGCAAGATCAAAATCACCAGCCATTAGACTTCAAGACGTATGATTTGTCATTTAATAGCTAAATGTGACTATGAGTTCATATTGTATACGATCCTTGATACACCCAAACAAAATAGGGCTTAAGTAAAGTGTTTTTTCTCCAACGGTTTACAGGTAGGGGTTGGGTCTAGTTGGACCTGAACCTGGACCCAAACAGTATTCGGGTCCAATATTGGAACCATACCCGAACTTAAGGTCGGCTTTACCGTCGAATCGTGGGTCTGACCGGTTCCATTGCCACCCCTAGCTAGGAGTGGGATGACGTGTTTGACTTGCGACACATTTATTGTTAAGCCTTTTTGTGAGAAGAGATATGAAGGAAATTGTATAAGAGCGAGCAATGATCCAATACAACGATTGTATCATAGTATAATGCAAAGACACTTTTAGAAAACCATGTTTGTGGTATTTGTATGACCTCAAATTTTACACACACACTCTCTTCATCTCAATATTCAATCTCCAAAAAAAAAAAAAAATTCATTTTGAACCCTAGATAAGGTCAAAATGAGTCTCTTCCAAAAACGAGTCTAGACCATTCATTTTGTGAATTTCAAGATCTTAACCTTTATAAACTCAACATCATTTTTTTTTTCTTTTTTAAAATTGTTCATCTAATGATAATAAAGCCATCCAAAAAC
>NW_006499920.1:1559094-1576242 GCF_000471905.2 Amborella trichopoda | reverse complement strand
TGATCGAATTTTTGTAATCCATGATCGAAATGTTTGTTTTTTTTTCTTGTAATCCATGATCGAATTTTTTGTTTTTTTATAACCCATGATAGAATTTTTTGTAATCCATGAGTGAATTTTTTGTAATCCATGATCGAATTGTTTTTTTCTTTTTTGTAATCCACGATCGAATTTTTGTTTTTTATGTTTTTTTTTTTTGTAATCCATGATCGAATTTTATGTAATCCATGATCAAATTTTTTGTAATCCATGATCGAATTTTTTGTAATCTATGATTGAATTTTTTGAAAATTTGTGATTTTTTTTTTAATCCATGATCCAATTTTTTTTTGTAATCTATGATAGAATTTTTTGAAAATTTGTGATTTTTTTTTTTAATCCATGATCGAATTTTTTTGTAATCCATGATAGAATTTTTTGAAAATTTGTGATTTTTTTTTTTAATCCATGATCGATTTTTTTGAAAATTTGTTATTTTTTTTTTAATCCATATTATTCAAAGAGAAAATGAGAGAGATGATGATTCTGAGGCCACCCTATCCCAGCCATATATTCACATATCGAGTCCCAACAACAACAGTGTAGGGATGAGCACGACAGTACAGGTGAGCCTGAAGGATGGACAAGCTTCGGGGATTTTGGATTGGGAACACAACAAAACACTAACACTCAGGGATTTGGGAATAGTCAGACGCCTGCTAATATCGATGATTCGTTTTTAGATCGAATCAATGAATTGTTAAACGAATTCAATCAATGGCACCAGCGTGACCAAGAAGAACAATAATGTCGTCTATCATTTTTTTTTTAGATCATATGTTACTAATTTTATGTTTTATTATAGTCCATGTATGTTGATATACTTATTCCATGATAATTATAGGTTTATCCTTTTGTGTGATGTAAATTAAATGTTGAATGACGGTTCATGTAGGGAAAGAACATATCAATATTCGCATATTCATTCAAAAACATGAAAATTCTTAATGGAGTACCCTCATTTCTTATTGAATTCTTAAAAAACAATATTTATAATGAATTTTAATAATTTTTTCGGATTTTTTTTAAGCTTTATTCTGACCGATTCACCCGATTCTTGATCCGGATCGCCGATTCGTCGATCCGGATCGGTTTTTTGGGTGCCCGATCCGAATCACCTATCCGTTTTTTAAACCATTGCTGCTAATTGTGTATAAAAACAAATTGATTGTCCTTTGCCACGTGTTCTTATATTTGTTAGCCGGATTCTTTTGCCCCAACCGATCTTTTGTACTGAGTTTAACAACTTGAGATTTATGGGCAAATTGAGTGTCAGTTCTTCTGTAGTAAAATAGATAATACTAAAGAACTTCAACAGTTAGAATCTCTTTTGTGTTTGGGGTAGATGTTCTTTTCGCAATCTTGGGTAAAGAAGTTACGTATGAGAAATGAAAAAAATATTTGGGTTTGCCTACATAGAATCTATGTACGAAAGGGTCTGGGGTTGTGATGGCAGTGTCCCCACACTTAATCACTATGTTGTGGTTTTCATTCCTGTGACTATCACCAACCCACTCATACTTTTAAAAATCTAACTCCTAATCTATTTTAAAAAATGGGTAGAGGCCTATCTTCCCCAGTTAATTAACCAAAAACAAAAAAATGAAAAAATAATAATAAAAAAATCACATTGCAGTAAAACGAAAAAATAAGAGCAACTAATAAAAAATAAACACCAATCATTACAATGATTTGATAAAGTACAAAAAATTTAAACTAATAAATAGGTTTGGCAATAATTATGGATAAAACTAATGCGAGGAATTTATTTGAGAATGTTTTTCTAGGTAATCCAAATAGAAAAATGTATCTTCTAGGTTGCACCAGATGCTATCCAAGTAGAAAAAATCTATTTTATAGAAAATATTTTTTCCAAAAAACATACTTTTTTAGACAAGGTTTTTTCCAGGGATCCAAACAACCCCTAAGAAATTTAAGTTTCTAGATATTTGAAAGCCCTTATATATCCAAACTAGTCTAGAGGAACAAAAACATTTCGACCAATTCAAAGAGAGATCTATCAGACTGAGGCCCTAAACGATTTAAGCAGGTCATACATTCAAATAGTATCCAAATATATTGTTTTAGCACTGAAAATCTTTGTGATGGCTTTATGATTTATTTTAATATTTAATTATAAAATTTAAAGCTTCAAAAATAGCGTAAATCGAGCAGATCTATGAACACTTGAAAATTTTAAAAATTAACAGTCAAAAAAATGTACTACAATATGCACTATTTTTAAGACTTGCATATGTCCATACACCTTTAGGTCGGGATGATCAATTTGAGGATTTTTGGGCGTCGAAGCAACATCTTTTAGTGAATTTTTGATGTCCACCTTAATTTGATCGTTTAGGGCATCACCCTTATATAAACATTTTGCTATTAAGAAATTACTAAATTATTGCCATAAATTTCAATATGCTCTTATTTTTTAGAAATAAGGAAGATAATATTAGTAAATTTAATAGTAGTCATTATTTTTGAGAAATAAGGAAGATAATATCAGCAAATTTAATTGGAAATTTAAAAGATTTTTCTTTTAAGTTTCTTAGAATTAAAGAATAGTTTCACATATTTTCTATTTTATGCTCGTCTCAGTTATTCATTTTTTTTTTTTCCCACATTACTCTTAGACCAGTTCCCAACTCGGACATCTAATATCTATATGTGTGTCTCTCTATTTTAGTAAAAGATAAGTTCAAACATTAGATGTCTAGACAAGTATTTCACTCAAAATTTTGACAAGTGGTTGAGTTCCAACATATATCGTCAAATTCTGTCCACTTATCTTATTTTACTTTAACGAGTGATTGGTTTTGACTTCCAATATCTAAATTAGGGGTTCTGTTCTTGAGGAGGCAAGTTCGGGTTTCCAATTTTCAAACCAGCCTCCTACCGTTTTAACAGGTATGGAAATATGATGCCAACCCATCTCCCATTGGAATGGGTTGGGGCATTGGATATCCAAACCCACCCATATAACAAATTTTTTGCCTAAGGGTCCAAAAGATTATAGATTCCGATAGGAGCACTCTGTAGATTTAGTCCTCGATTAAAAGCTAATTTAGCAAAGATTTTTTGAACCCAAAGTTTGCCAAATATGACCACTTCAAACTCGCAAATAACCCCGAAAGAAAAGAAAAAAAAGAAAGAAAGTAGAAACACATGTGTATGTGACTGAAAAAATAATGCCCGAATAATGAACAAGAACAATCAAATTTTAGTGGGTAATATCGAAGTGTGGAAACTCAAACTCCACCCTTTTTTCTTTCTCAAAATAACCATTCAATTATTCTTGGGTGGATCGCAAAAATTTGATATCAAATAAAGCCTTTTGCTTGAGGAAGTAAAAGTGAGGGTGGAGCCTAGGAACTTTGGCTAAAGATAAACCTTGCTATTGAGGAATTAGGGTGGGTTTAGAGTTTTGGAGCCAGCCCACTATTTAAGCTCAAGATTAGTTCAGACATCTAATGTTTAAACCGGTCTCATATTTTTTTAAAAAATATATGGACTTACATATTGATAATCCAAGAATCATCTACCACTCCAAAAGTACCATAATTTAGACATTCAATATGGGAAATTTGAGAATAGAAAATAATACAAAAAAGGTCAGGACTATTTTTTAATAGGATTGTATACAAATGTGATCATTTATCTTTATTACAAGGAAGTCATAATCCCTCCTACTTATTAAATGTCTAATTTGATGGTTCGAGTTGGTCATGAAATTCAAAATATTTTTTTTTAAGCTTTAACTATTTTCAACGAGACTCTTAAAACCATCTAATTTAAAATCTAAAGAACAAAATGATTGTGCTTTTATTGTACAAAAAGTAAATAGTCTCTTCATATATTTTATTTTTTTTTAATTTTTAAAAAAATAAAAAGTTTCTTTTGCCGTGAATAAAAAACTAAACTATGTTAATAATAATAACAATAATTATGAAATGATCTTACGAGAACCTTTCCAATAGTAATGATTTTATGAAACCCTCTCATATCTTTGTGTACGGGGGCTCGAAAGATCATTATTAAGTGTGAGACATATTTAAAAAAAAGTCAAATCCCACTTTACGTGATAATTTTTTTTTTGAGATTTGTATCAATTTTAATGATTGATCATTTAAAATCCTATATATATAAATGTGCGTGGGAAGGTGTCATCATTCATTTTAAAAATATCCTAAAAACATCGAAATCTAACGGTTCAATTGGTGGCAAGAGAAAACATGAGCCCAGCCCCCGAACGAGCCCTCAAACATAAGACCTACCGCTATCTAATATCGTCCGTGATTTCCCCGTGGACCCCACGTTGCTACGTCACTGTGGTACCACTGATGACGTGGACATCAAAGCTTACTGCTTAAAAGCCTTCGCTCACCCTAAATTACTAAAAGACCCTCGACAGACAAATATTCGTGCATTTTATGCCTGGAGTACGCGCAAACTCTCCACCCAATATGTTAAACAAAAATAAAAAACGCGACATCTTCAAACCAGTAATTACTTGAAGAAAGCTGATTTTTTTTGGTAGCACCCCTCTAATAATATCGTCCATACGTAAATTTCCCCTTTTTTATATAGCTAGGTGTTATTTGGGGGTTTTTTAGAAATAAATTTTTCACAATCTAAACGTAAAAAATCAAATTGGTCAACTGATTATAGTTCATAATCTCGATTCAAATTTTGTGATTAAATTTGATTGCCATACACGAGCCATTAAATCCTCTCCACGAGGATTATAAGTCTTTTTTTATTTGAACACAACTCCAAAATTTTGGTCATCTTTGAAAAAAAAAAAATGATTGTGTTTAATGCATCTCGTCTTTTCTAAAAAATATGCCTCTTTTTTCCGAAGCTAATGAAGTGGACTATGGGCCTTACATTTCGGAGTTATGAGGTTTATGGAGGACTTTTCATAAGTCGTTATCGAAAAATACTCCATAAATGTTATTGGTGCAAAGCCCCCATAAACAATACCACGGTAATTGACTCTGTTTCTGTTAATTTTTTCTAAAACTTCAATACCAGAGGAGGTTGCTTTCATTCATATCAATTGTTGAAAAAAATTGAGCACCAGTAGAAGTATAACACAAGTGATGTGATCAATGATGGCCATTCCATCCTCCCTCCATTCTATGCTCCCACCTTTTTTTTTTTTCTCCTTCTTCTTCTTCTTTTTTTTTTTTCTCTTCTTTTTCTTTTTGCTCTTTGTGCCTTTTTATTTACCCTCAATGAAAAGTTGGTTAACTTTTCAAAAAAAAGAAAGAAAAAGCCTCTTTGAATACTCTTAATTAATAAAAAAACTACTTATTTACCCTCAATGAAAAGCTGGTTATTTTTTTTAAAAAAGAAAATGCCTCTTTCAATATGTGCGGCTTGTATAGAGCTTAGGCTCTAAACAATCAAATTAGAGCCTACCTTCAAATAGTGACGAGAAAAGTTGTTTCAATATTGGAAATGTTTGTGATAGCCTTAAAATATATTTTCATCTTTGTTTATAAAGTTTAAAGCTTAAAAAATAGCGTAGACGAACAGATCTATGAAATCTTGAAAATCTTGAAAATTGACGGTCCAAAAATGTGTTATAAAATATACAATTTTTAAAATTTGAAATCCATTATTTTTTTGATGTCCATGAATCCAGATGTCGAGATGATCAATTGAGGATATTGCGCATCAAAACAGCCTCTTCTAATGACATTTTTAAGGTAAGCTCAAATTTGATTGTTTAGAGCCTACTCTTAATTAAAAAAAAAACTACTTCTCAATATTATTAGGACGCCATTTATATCTTATTCGAAAACTTTGGGGTGATTTAGTCATTTATTCCATGTGATCAATATTTTGGAGATTCAGGTCATTTCCAAAAATCTAGAGGGTATTTTAACCAACTATAGATTCGGGTGAAAAAAATTCTACGTCAGTTAAAAGAGGGAAGTTCTTTCCTCAAGTGCTTTCCAGTTTATTACAGTAATCAATAATAAAAAAATTACCATTTAGCAAGAGTATTTACGTTGTTTACCTAACTTCACCTACTTTGAATAAATTTTTAATGTCAAACATTACGAAAAACTGTGAAAAGAAAAAATAATTTGGTCGGTGATACAAAACCAAGTGATTGCGGTTAGAAAGAGAGGGGAGAGAGGAAAACCGTCTCTCTCTCTCTCTAGAAAATTAGGTAAAACTGTCTCTCTTTCTCTCTGGAGATCCGCGTCTAGAGTGAGAACACTCCCTTCCCCCCTTCTCTCTCTCTAGAAAATTATTGTTATAGATCAGTATTCCTGCTAGAGTGTGAACTCTACCCCTCCCTCACTTCTCTTTATCCGCGTCTAGAGTGAGAACACTCCCTTCCCCCCCTCTCTCTCTCTAGAAAATCATTGTTATAGATCAGTATTCCTGCTAGAGTGTGAACTCTCCCCCTCTCTCACTTCTCTTTATCCTTGTGTACCTGAAAATACGTCCATTTCTCGCGGGATTATTGCCGGGATGTGTCGTACGGACGTGCATTTTCCGGCGACCTGACGCCATTGTCAGCGAGATCGAACGTTTAGGGGGAAAAGGGGTCTTTGTACTCCCCTGCTCAGAGCGTCTTTTTTAGGATTAGTTTCAGACTTTGAGTTCCTTTTTAGCCAAGAAATTGTCAGGCCTTTTTAGATCCCCTGTGACCTTCTCCTTTTTTTGCCGCCATTGCCTTTATTCTCTCGCTGTTCATCACTTGGTGCTTCAGATCTCTGCTTTTAGGGCTTCGTTACTTTTGTTTAGTGCAATGGCAGCCTCTGTTATGGTTATTTCCTTAAAAGGTGAGCTTTTCTGTTAATTTTGAGTCCTCGTTTGTGTTTCCTCTTTCTGATTTGAGAATGCAGCCTTTTGGTTGGAATCTAGGGTTTGGTGTCGAGGAAAAAAGCTTACGTTCTGCTCCTGTTTCGTTCTCTGATGTAATATTCCCAGTCTAGCTATAAAATGTGGAAAAAAAATTAATTTTAATTCCTCTGTTCCATAGATGAACATTTTCTCCCCTCTTGTGCGGATTAGTTTTTGAGTGTTTGGCACTCTCCCTGTTGTGTCCTTGTATGCGCATCAGTTGCTCGAATCTAGGGTTTAGTGTTGTGCAAAACGCTAAATACTGCAGATGATTGTGATGTGTGATTCAACCTTCTGATTCATCCAGAAAAAGTTAGAGATTTCAAGATTTTCTTATAATTTCCACTTTACATTGTTGTGATTTCCACTTCACATTGTTGTGATCCCTAAATTGAAGCATTTTGGCTCGACCTTAGGGTTTAGGCTTTTAGAAAGTGTTACACGTTGCTTCTGGTTTTGATTTCACAAGATAACTTAAGATTTTTAACCTCTTTCTTCGCCAAATTCCATGCGATCCCCAAATGTCACTTTTCACTTAGTCGAATTTCAATATCTCTGTATTGGCTTGAATGTAAAGTCACTGTGGTTCAGATATCGATGTTAACTCGTTCTTGAATCTAGGGTTTACTGGTTGAGATGCAAAATTCTGACTAATTTTCCCTTGAAGGCATGTCCTTGATATGTGGATCTGGGGTTTAGTGCTTCGATTTATGCTTTGATGTTGTCTTGACATGTGTCTTTTTGTATTGATTTCTCGAGTTTTGAGATTAATTTGGTGGTTTTGCTTGTAGATGTAGGATTAGTTTTACTATTGCCTTTCTGCTCTATGCATTTTCCACTTTTTTTATTGGTAAAACAGAAATTAAGCGTGGGTAAATTAGAGAAAGAGCAAAGGTGATACTGGAAAGGCTAAGGAAACTAGTAATTGTAAAATCATGCCTTTTGAGGAGCTTTCCTTTATTCCACTTGGTGTTCCGTGACAGCTTTTTGCCAAAAAAGGAACCTTTTTGGATCTAGCGTTTGTTTGAGAATTTTTTTTGTTTGCAGTTATTTGAATAAGTTGATATTTTTTCAATGATCCTTGTGTAACCCTTGGCTGAAACCTAGATTTCTGTGAGGGAATTTGGTTATATCTTATAGTTTAAGATTTTTTCCTGCATACTATCTTGGAGATTTGATTAGAGTTTGACAGTATTTTTGTTTGGTATACTTTGAATTTGATGAGTTGGTTAAGTGAGTCATTTTTCCCTCAATTTCTTCGATTTTGTACGGTACCAGCTGTTCAGCTGTTATCTGTGTCATATAGTTTTTTCAACACATACTGTTTGGGTTAGGTGTTCTATTGTTGTTGTCATTTTTATTTGTTTATGTTGTTGAGTTTTGCTTGCACGTGTTGCCTCTTGTTTCAGAGTGCTGCTCAGAGCTTAGTTCCTGTTGGTTTAGTTAAATGACATTGCTCTGTTTCACGTTATTGGGGTGAGCTTCGATAATATTATTCATTTTGTATGTTTTTATCAGTTCTAGTATATATTGGTCAAAGACTGAAATGATATATTCCACTCTTAAGGTCATGGTTTAACTATTTCTTCCCTTACTATTGCATTGAAGCTCTTTTATTTTGAAATTTGAATATGTGTGATTTCCTTCTATGTTTTGCTTGGGTTTTTTTTCTTTGCTGATTCATTCAATTTGGTAACCTAGTGTTACAATTTTGTGACGAACTCGCATTTTGTTCATCATATTATACTTGGATTTTTGCAATGGATTAATTCAATTTGGTGGCTTAATGTTCTTTGGCTTTGAATCTAAATTCACGCATAGCTGATAATTGAAGTTTCTTTGTTGTATAGATCTGATGAATTGCAAATGAAGATGTCATCAGATTAAAATATTTTTGTCCTTGTGTACAAAGGTGAGATGTTCCTATGTAGAACTTACATTCTTTTGCATTTGTTTGGTGTACATGTTCTTTTTTTGGGAATTTTGTTCAATATCTTCACTGATACCTGGATGATGAATGTTTCAATTTCAGTTTTTAAAATGAATGAGCATCAGTATCAGAAGCAATGCAACACTGAGAAGCGATATCCAGGATGTATGGGAAGAATGGTGAATCTTTTGGACTTGAGTTCGGGCTTGAATGTAAATAGGATGCTTACTGATAAAGCGCAATTTAATGGTAATGTTGTGATCCTTTTGTGTTGGTTATAAAGTGAATGTTGTTTGTGGACATCTACATGAAAATTTAATTTGATAGATTTGCACATGGACACACCTGCCCAGCACACTTAGTTGCATCAAAATTTAATTTGATACACTTGCAAACACATATACCATAGTCCCTGATCTCCAGGATAATTTGTTTTGCCAAATCTGGACTGTCATATGAAATCTTGACAATCCTTTGTCCAGCTACAGCTAGGTCATGCTCTCTCTCTCTCTCTCTCTCTCTCTCTCTCTCTCTCTCACACACACACACACACACACACACACACACACACACACACACACACACAGATGGGCGTGGCGGCACAGATATGTCCCCCGACTCGACCCATTGTGAGTCATTCATGCAATATTTGTGCAATATCAAGAGGAATTAAGCTGTAGCTCTCATTGTGGCAATTGATATTTACAAGTGAACCACCTTGTTCTAATGGTTCTTTTACTTTTTCATTTTTAGTATCACCAAAATGGAAGAAATTTATTTGTTATGTTAGTGTTTCTAACTTTCTCCTCAATTATTCGTGTTGCATTTTAAAAACAAATTTATTCCTGTGATATTATTTGTGACGTGCGGAAAACTTTATAGTTTACAATTAGATTGACTCCATTTTATATCAATGAACATTGTCTTTTGAAGAATATATGAAGGCTTTAATTTGGACTCTATTTGTATCCTTTCTTGATGATAAACCTTCGAATCAACCTATGAAAAGTCTACATTAGTTGACAGCCTGTGTCCTTTATAGTTATTGAGATTCTTGGGACAAATAAAACAAATAAACAGAATGAAATGGGGTGGTTACGAGCTTAACATTCCAGGCATTTTATGTTTTGTTATTTATTTGAGTATTTTATGCCTGACCTTTCCAACAGTTGGCTACTTCTTGAAATCCTGTTAGTTCTTGAATTCTAGCTTACAAACTAAACTTGTTACATTGCAGGAAGTGCTCTTCCCAGAAGTCACCACGATGTGCCAATGAAGACACCACCACGGCACAATGCTTACACTGGAGAATATGTAGCACAGAAACCAGTACGCATCTCGGTTGTGGTGATCTTAGTTTTTTTTTTGCATATTTATATGCTGTAAGATATGCATTTTGTACAAAACTTGGGGGTTAAGAAATATTTACATGTTAAAGCAAATCTTTAATGAGTCACTCTCTTGAATGTTCTTGCCAAAATTTTTTCTTTTTTTACTCATTACAATTTACAGATTGACCATGAGCTAAGGAGGAGTTTTTCTGAGAAGAAAGGAAATGGAACACCCATGAAGATGCTTATAGCTCAAGAGATGTCCAAAGAATTTGACACTAAGCAGAAGCCTCCTAGTGTTGTAGCCCGGCTAATGGGTCTCGAAACCCTACCAGCACAGCAACCTATCTCTACTTGGCAAAGAAGTTCTCCTGAAGTTTCTCCATGGAACCCAACTGTAGGGCGACAAGATCGCCATCATTTACCAGTTCACTCAAATATGTACAGTCACTCAGGGACTACAAATACTTATATGCATTCGGGGGCAATTCAAAGGAACCAGCAGCAAGAAGTTGGGCTCGAAGTGGAGCATTTGCCCCACAAACGTTGTTCACCTGAGACCTACTTTCGAGGCCAAGAAGGATACAAAGATGTTTATGAGGTTTGGCAAAAGACTGAGAAGTTAGATGCAGTGAACTTGCAGAAGGATAGGTATGAGAAGAGCTTGGATGAGAAGATGGCTCTTGTGCGCCAGAAATTCATGGATGCAAAGCGGTTGGCAACTGATGAAAAGTTGCGCCAGTCAAAGGAGTTTCAGGATGCATTAGAGGTCCTAAGTTCAAACAAAGATTTGTTTCTCAAGTTCCTTCAAGAACCAAACTCCTTGTTTTCAAAACATATACTTGATCTCCAGTCAATCCCGCCCCCTCCTCAGTCGAGGCGCATCACTGTGCTCAGGCCATCAAAAAGCATGGCAGCATCAAATGGGTTAACAAAACTGTACAATGGCAGTGACAGATATGTTGATCAAGAGGTGAAGAGAGAGAAACAGGTGAAAAAGCAGGATCCCACTGGTTATATGTTGGGAAATTCCTATCACTGTGAAATGGATGGGATGGGTAAAGAATTCAAGAGAGAGAAAGTGGTGAAGAAGCCAGACCCCACAAATTGTTTCTTAGGAAATTCGCAAGAGGTAAGTGAGAAGAATCATGACTGGGATTTCTCTAAAGTTAGACTAGGAGCACCTTCTCAGCCAACTAGGATAGTGGTGCTAAAACCTAGTCCTGGCAAGACTCAAGACATAAGGGCATTAATTTCCTCCCCAAACCAAAATGAGAGGTTTTCAGGGTTGGGGCCTGATGGCACAAAAGGCTCTAGAGAGATTGCAAGGGAGATCACTAGGCAGATGACAGAGAATCTGACAAGTGATACCTCAAGGAGAGATGAATCTTTTTCATCCCCAATCATTTCAAGTACAGTGGGGAGAGATGATGTTTTCATGTCCTCAATGGTTTCGAATGGCTATGTTGGGGATGAGAGCTCATTCAACAGATCTGAGACCGAGTTTGCAGAGGGTGGAAGTATCAGTGATTCAGAGGTTTCAACCCCAACTTCTAGGAATTCATGGGATTATATCAACAAGTTTAGCCGTAGTTCTTCATCCTCTATTAGTAGAGCCTCATGCTCCCCTGAGTCGTCGGTAAGCAGGGAGGCCAAGAAGCGACTTTCTGCAAGATGGGCAATGATGGCTAATGGAGCTCAGGACCAAAGGCAACTGCGCAGGAGCTCGAGCACATTAGGGGAGATGCTTGCCCTTCCTGAATTAAAAAAACCAGAGAGATCCTCTGAGGAGAGAAGCAATGGAGTTCTAAGTCAATCAAGCAATTTGTCACCTAAAGGTGAAATACAAGAAGGCCTGAGCTCTTTTTCAGAAGGAAGAACCATTAATGAAATTAATGACTCTGCGCAAGTTTCTCCAAGAAGCCTGGCGAGGTCTAGGTCAGTTCCTGTTTCTTCTACTTCCTATGAAGCAATGGACCTGGTTGGTGGCAAGTCCAATACAAAGGATTCGGGGAAACCGAAGGGTGGGGGGTTTTTCATGGGGAAGGTTTCAAATTTCTTCTTCTCGAGGAGTAAGAAAGGTAGGAGAGAGAAACACAATTCTGTTGGGCTGGGCCCTTGGGAGTGTGGTGGCTCTTTGATTATCGATCTGGAGAGAGAAAACACTCATCCTGCTGAAGTAGAGGGAGATGCCTCACAATCGATGCCCCTAGCAGTTGGAGAAGAATGCCCAAACACTCCAATTTCCACTGCCTGTGATGAATGCTCCTCTCAGGTATGCGCATAATTCCCATATAATTTCCGGCTGTATTGTACTTGTGATGTATAGTGCTACCATATTATGTTTGCTCATGAGAATCTTTACCTTGATCATTACTGGCCTCTTGAATGTTCTCTTGCCCTATATGAAGTACCATACAATTGATGGGGATTCTCTTATTAAGACCCTACCAATCAATTCAAACCTCAGATTCATGTTAAAACCACAATGTTTCACTAGAGTCCCAAGAGACCAAAACATCGCTGAGTACGAAGTGTTTGATCATATTTATTCGAAGATATGGTGGCTAAAATGCTAGAGAAATACATATATAGGTCTAAATTTGGTGTAAATGAGTATTATACTGTGAAATAGTACATATTTCAAGATGATGGTACTGTGGTACATATTTGTGACTACAAAGAAATTTGCTTATTTGGACAAGTCTTGTGTATTTTACAGGCAGTTTCATCGCCTCCAAAACAACAAGTGGCACGTCTAGAGAACTTGAACGAGAATGGGGATCAACCCAGTCCTATCTCAGTACTAGAGTCGCCATTCGAAGATGAGGCTTCTCCCCTGCAAGAGAAGGAAAGGGTTGCTTTAGATATTAGTAAGTCTAAATCTCTGCATCAAAATGGGGATCTTTATCAGAGTTTTTTTTTTGCCTTTATGTGCAGGACCTCACCCTATTCTTCTATTTGACAGAGCCACGCATGCCATTCAACCTTCCAAAATCAGATGGAACCACTAGGCCTCTCGAGCAACCACGCACTGCCTCTCTCTCACTGCCCACTCTTGATGCCAGCCGATGGTTGCCATCGCCTTTGACTCCACACTTCTACTTCTGGGGTGAATCAGAACAAGAAGTATTCCTCTTTGTTGAGACCATTCTCAATGCCTCCGGTTTATTGGATGAGCCTGAATGCTCCATCTTTGGAAGATGGTATTCACCAAACTCACCTTTGGATCCAGTGCTTCTCGATAAATGCTTAGACAAAAATGGTTCGGTTTCAAGCAAAGGAGGAGAGAGAGAATGCTGCTCTAAACAAAATGATCCAGTTACATGCATTGAAGGAGAGAGGAAAAGTTGCTCGGACCAAAACGGCATGGTTATTTGTAAAGTGGAGAGGAGGGATGAGATGGAGAGGAAGCTCGTATTTGATTGCATAAATGCAGTCCTTGTGGAGATTACAGGGCCATGCTTGGATGCACACCCATGGGCCAGGCCGAGGAGGCAGGGGCCCGTGGGTCAGCAACTGGTGCAGGCAACATGGAACCTGCTTCGAGAGTGGGCTCATGGGGAGGGTCTGGAGAGAGATTTGAGTGGGTGGTTCGATTTAGGTCAGGAGATGGATTGGATTGGGACAGAGATAGAGAGGTGTGTTCTTGAGGATTTGATTGAAGATGCGCTTTGTGAGCTCTCATTATCTCTATCTTCCACAACCAAGTGAGGACTAAATGCCCATTTCCGTTCTCTCTCTCTCTCAGCGAATCTCGATCGTTGTATTTCTTGAAGGGATTTGAGCTGTTTTTTATGCATGGTCTAATGGAATAATAGCCATCCAAAAGAGACTTATGTATTGGAAATATGGAGAAGCATTCTTGTTGTCTTGTATGTGTATACAGATGAGGTTCCTAATCACAAGATTGCTACCTCTCAGTGAGCGTGTTATATTAGCCATGGAGATGTTAATTGGGTCTTTTTTTTCTTTTGTTCTTGTGACAAGTTGTGAATTTTCTAATTCTTTTTATAGATATGAATCTCCGCCTTCATTTTGTAGATATTGAATACGTCTTCTGTAATTTTTTTCTCATGATCCTGATGCTTTGCTTATTGAATGGATGCGTTCAAAAAATCTGAGCCGTTGGAGCTCTAGGACTGATCACTGATCTACTCTCTCTGTCATGCACCTTTGATAACTTCTTTCAGGCTCAAACTACGTCCATAGTTTATTTATACACTATATGAAATGAATAAATATAAAACAAAAATGGATAAATTCTCCTAAAAGACACATTTTAGCTGGACTGGTGGATGGTTATATCTTCTGCTTTCCATTTGCTTTGCATGGTTATATCTTCTGCTTTTCATTTGCTTTCCATTCGGTATGTACGAGGATACAATTTTATTTGTAGAAGTAAGGCTGCAGTGTTATACATTGTTTATTTTAGTTGAATGATGTAGATTTAATACGTCTTTTAAAACAATGTAAAAAAATAATATATAAATTAACTTGATGTTGAATGATCTTCTTGCATATTATTTTCAACTTTGTCTTGGACATTTTCAACTTTACATGGGTTGATTGGCAGTTTTTTAGGACTTTTAAATTTGCCGAAATCCTTTTTTCTTTTTCTCTTTTTAATAGGAAATTAACGATTAAAACTAATCTAAAAAAAAACAAAGTAATACTGCGTAAAGCTCAATTGATCACTTAAAAAGAACAAAATTAAACTATGATATATTAAATCAATACCACAAAATGATTCAGATTTACAATTGTGGGGAGAATTACAAGGACGCAAATAGATCTAAACCAAAGGAGAAAAAAAATTAAATAATTTATAAACTTGAAAATAGAATAAACTTAGCAAATCTATTATTTACAAAGAAGTGAGCCAAATACTGGTTGCATGGGTTCCATCAAACAGCATTTACCATTTACCACCAAGTATCCAGGTGTGTTTGAGAATAAACTATATATAGATATAAATATCCAAGAATTCCAGGTATGTTTGAGAATAAAATATATCTAGATATAAATATCCAGGAATTGTATATCACAGAAGATTTATATCCATGATTTGAAGCAAAACTAGTATTCAGATTTCCATGGAGCCAGAAGGGGAATAAATATTAACTAGAAGGTTGTAATTAGTGGACACTTGTGTCTAAAGTCAAGATAAATGGATGGAGTTAATATTAGTAATCAGGCTTGGGCTTTATTAATTAGCACTTAATGTTAGCAATATTGTGTCTCAAGTAACGAAGTTGGATTCTTACCACTGAACTGGCCAAAAAGTCAAGTTCGATTCTTACCGCTAAATTACCTAAAATAGAATACGTAACTTCGGGTACCGAGGCCGAAACACACCGAAGCGAATGCACTAGAGCTTCGTTTCACTCGATCTAAACTCTAGACCAAAAATATGGAAACTTTAGCCCCTTTTATGTTGTCGGACTCGCTTCGCCCCGGGCTCCAAAGAAAAGCGAATCTGATCAAGACAACTCGAGGGTGCGAGAGAAAAACAGAATCTCATTGGAGAGAGTACACGAGACTTCCACACCACAAGCGAGGAAGTGGGAGAGGGGTCCCCCATTGTCACCATGAATGACTTACGTCCAACAAGAAAGAGAGAGCCAAGGACAAAGCTGGGGGGTTTCCTCCCACTTTGAGAGAAAGAGAGAGGAGGAGAGAGAGGTGAAAATGATGGGACGTGCCACCACCCTAAGATTCGTAGGACCCACTTACACCCATCCACCCACTTGTAGAAAGTCTATTTGCAAGACCTTTTTTTTGAGAGAGATGCGTATATTGAGTAAAAATTATTAACAGTAATGACTTTATCATACTATTTTTACATCCAAATAACTATTAAAATTGATATAGATCTCTAAAAAAAATTATCATATAAATTTGAGATTTGATTTTTTTAAAAACACCAATCTCCCTCTTATTTTAATGGCCCATTTGGAAACCCTAGGGAAATATACCAACTACCCAATTGAATCAGGCCTATTCCTTCCTTTATTACTCCATAACTACTACCAAAAAATATGCCCTATTTATTCGTTCATTTACTGTACTATGTCTCCACGTCCCTCCACCTGCCCACCTCTCTCTCTCATACATTTCTTCAGTGGATTAAATGGAAATTAAAATACTTTATTGCTTCTTTTATTTCAAATGGAAGATCTCCATCTAAAAGTTGGTTGTAGTGTCTTTGTAGCTCTCTCTCTCTCTAGGCAGGTCTCTCCCTAGACTTTTTTTTCTTTTTCTTTTTGTGGGTGGGGTGTCCTTTTTAATGAAGTTAGTTATACTCTTCATTCGATTATTTAGTCTCTTTTCCTTCATTGATTTCAATTGCCATATCCGTGCAAATCTCTCTCTCTCCCTCATCATCACTTTGGGTAGCTCGCCTAGGGATTCGAGGTCCCAACACTTATTTCATTTATTAAAGAGTTTTGTCAATCTACTCCTCACAGGGTATTGCTCTAAGGGAAAATTATGTCCATATCGTTTTATTTTACTGTCACTAAGTGCTAGTCTAAAGTTCTTGTCTTCTATCGATTTGATGTTAAAAATATCGGACCGTTTTAAACTTTAGGAAAATAAAACCTAAATATAGTATGATATTATTAACACCTTAAACTTTCATAAAATAGGTCTAAACAAATGAAGTTTAAATGGGCAATTGATATTATCAAGCAATCCAAGGATTAAAGAATCGGAGCAAATTTGTTAAAGATTAAAATATTTTGACAAGCGTCTTTTTAAGTAAAAAAAAAATCTATATAAGGTTGCAACTTTAAAATGCAGAATTATGGATGCACCCCAAAAATTCATTGGAAAATATTATTTTAATGTTTCAAAACCCTCTAATTGAACATCTCAACATCGAAATGTATGAATATGAAAGAAAAACTAATTTTGAGTCTAGATCATCCATTTTTAAAATTTTCATATGTTTATAGATCTACTTGATTTTAA
>NW_006499920.1:1472448-1515382 GCF_000471905.2 Amborella trichopoda | reverse complement strand
CTTTATTTGACCGATTCACCCGATTCCGATCCGGATCGCCGATTCGCCGATCCGGATCGCCGATTCGCCGATCCGGATCGGTTTTTGAAAAGCCCGATCCGGGTCACTGATCCGATTTTTAAACCATTGATTATGACAATAATAAATATAGTTTCATTAATTATAATTCTGAAAATTATATAGATTTATTAAAATTAGAATTAAATATTATTATTAATATATTTAAATAATAAAAATAAAATTCTATGAATATATTGTAATTATATTTAAATTTAAGATAATAATGTAAATGGACAAACTTTCTATGCTTCCCCTACAGCATAGAATTTCTATCCTCCCCCTTATCCAACCTTCCATTCTGAATGGAGGGCTAAGATTGCCCCAATCACAATGTTTCGTCTCTACTACATTTTATTTTTAATTTTTTTCTATAAACAATTTTGATACCAAATTTTGGACGTCCATTCCTCTATTAAACTCGCACTAGCGAAAAATATATAAAAAAAATTCAATAAAATAAAATGACCTGAAAGCTTCAAGGGGTATTTTTATCATTATATTTTATCGAAAACTTATTTTTAATATTTTTTATAGCTGCACCCCAATGAGAAGATGGCACATACCAAATTTCATATTCATATAATTTGTATAAAAAAAATGAGAATAAAATACTTTGAGACATCGGATCTAAGATCAAACGGTGAGTGGCTCTCTTGATCAAAATTGGACGGCTGGATGGTAGGGAGAGGATAGAACTTCTATGCTGTAGGGAAAGCATATAAACTTTTCCCAATTTAAATTAGGGTGTGGTTTCTATAAGGTTGCAACCTTACACAATCCAATTAAGGCGCACCTTCAAAATTTATCCTAATATGTAATTTTGGTGTTGTAAAAATTCCTTATGATCGTCTTAAAATCTGTTTTCATCTCTAATTATAAAATTTTAGACTCCAAAAATGGTTAAAATCAAGTACATCTATACACATATGAAAATCTCGAAAATGGATGGACTAGATAATGTGTTGCAAGATACACTATTTTTTAGACTTAAAATCATTTTTTTTTCAATATTCATAATCTCATGTCGAGATGATCAAATATAGGGTTTTTCAACATTAAAACAAAATTTTTCGATGGATGTTTGAGGTGCATCTGTAATTCTACATTTAAGGTTGCAACCTTATATAAACTTATTTCTTTAAATTATTATCATTAAATGTTTTTACAGTAATATTAGAATCAACATTAATAACGTGATTGTAATATTGTAACAAATATTAAAACAATTATGTAAATATAATTAGAATCATAGATAAATATTATGAATATGTACATGCAATGCACTTTCTCATTGGAAAATCATGTAATTATCTAGATGATCGATTAACGCATATCAATATACTATTCCATGGCATATTTATGAAATTATTTACATAAATGCTTCAAACATATCTACATACTCTTGATTACATATTTACGTAATTATTTATATGATCGTTTATTTTATTTCTACATGCAATGAACGTGACTCCACTAGTACATATAAAATAATATACATCATTTTAAAAATCAGGTCAGATTCGGATCGGATCTGCCTGTACCCGAATCCTATCCTAAGAGTAATTCATATCTAAAATTGGGATCTAGATCCGACCCTTCATAGCCAAATCTTGGATCCGTACCAAATCCAAATAGGATATGAAATTCGAGTTTCATATAAGAAATGGGTAAATTCCTAGCCCTAGATCCTGATAGCTATAGGTGCCCACTTTCATTTTGAATTACATGAAATGGATATGAAAACAACCTTTGTCAATGGGGAACTAGAAGAAGTGATATCTATGAGACAACTCGAGGGTTTTGTAGAGAAAAGAAAGAAGAACCTAGTTTGTAAACTTCGTAAATCCCTTTATGACATCAAACGAGCATCGCAACAAAAGGACATCGAATTTTAAGAAACCTTGTCCAAGGCACAGTTTATGTCGAATGAAGAAGAGTACTACATTTATAATAAGGTAAGTAGGAAATGATGTTGAATTCATATTTCTTTATGTGGATGATATGCTTATAGTTAATTGCTCAATGGCCTTTGTGTGAGAAACAAAATAATTCCTTTCACGACACTTTGATATGAAGGACTTGGAGAAGCTTCATATGTATTGGGCATTAAGATAACAAGAACTAGAACAAACCAAACCATTCAATTTTCCAAGTCTACCTATTAGTGTACAAATCGACCGATTAGTGTATAAATTGGTTGATTTGTATAATAAATCGGCCAATTAATGCACTGTAGGTAAATTCCCCAATATTTGGCCCATAAAATCTGGCATACTCGGGCTTGGCCAGCACTCAAGTCCTAGTTAGTCGGCCAATTTTAGAAAAGTCGGCCGAATTTTCAAATAGTGATCATAACAACCTTGCATAAGGTTGGCACCTTACATAAACTTTTTCCTTATTTATTTACTTACCCATCTCTGGCAATCCGCAGTCCATGGTATTTGCCATCTATATACTATAATTGTACTATAAAATAAAGAGTACACTACATTAACGATTCGCATCGTCAAAAACGGATTGAGTCTCTTGTTTGAGATAACTATCCACCTTTCCTTAAGTTGGAAAAGTTGACTTGCGCTGACTACTCGTACTCGTCCAAACAACTCGGCCCAAGTAGGCCAACTATTGTAGCATCTAAAAATTATTAAAAAATAACAAATACAAAAATACCCAAAATAAAAAATAATATTAAAAGTCAAATTTAACAAAATATAACTAATCGTGGTTAAGAAATAGCATATATATATATATATATATATATATATATATAAAATAAAATGACTGTGGATTGGGTGCATTTTTAAAAAATGGAAAAAATTTAAAAATAAGTATTTATGGTAAAAATATTTTCCAATTGTTGTCAAAATGATAGAAAACATAAATAAACATCCTACAAATATATTTTTATTTTTTAAAAAAAATTTTAAAATTGTATTTAAGATCCTCGAATTGGACCTCTAATTGGGTACAACTCGGCTCAACAAGGGCCCTGGAGTCGGAGTAACTCGAACGGGTAGAAACCACTTGGCCGACTTTTCAAACACTGGATAGTACACTAGACTTAATCAAGCATGGGTTAGGGATCAATACTTTTGAGGAAGGAAACTAAATGTCGGGCCTGACAGCTGGTCAAAAAAGTAGTAATGGCCGGGCAGCTCAAATTTAGCTTATTTTGACTTATAATCTAGCAATGGTGGGTATTTCCATATATCTTTCATGATATTTTTCATCATTTTTATATATTTTTATTTTTATTTTATGTTTTGCACCTAGGTGAGATCCATATGTCCCGAAAATTTATGCTCATATTTATATAGAAACTAAAATTTCTGCTCATATTTATATATAAACTAAAATAAACAAGTGGCCATGCACTTCAGCCTTCCAAATCGGGGAGATCTGAGCCATCTAACCTATATTGATTCTATTGGCATTATGTTTGTGCATGTTTATAAGTTTAGAATACTAGAAGGCAAAGAGAATATCCCTCAAAAGTCTTTTTGAGGAAAGAGATCTCAATGTTTAGAAAAAAAAATATGTTGTTCAATTGAGCTGTAGAGGGTTTTGTTTCCACGATTATACAATAAATGAGAAAGCAAGATGCGAACGTCCTTATTGTTTGCATTGTCTATAATAAAAGGGAAAATTACGTAAATATCTATTTTAGTTTTCGTTATTACCAAAATATCGAATATTTTCTGTTATTATTTATGTCTATTTTTTGATTTTATAATTTTTTTTTTTAAAAAAAAAACAAAACTATCCATTTTTGATTTTTCAAAAAACCAAAAATTTTAAATTTCCGATTTTTCAAGAACCAAATTTTTTTTCTCACTCGTGAGTCCTCTGCCTATTCTCTCAACCTCTCCCTCTACATTACATACGGATTTTTTCTCTTTTGCTCTTTGCAATTTTTACTCTCTTTCCTCTCACAAGAAATCAGTGCAATTTTATTCTCTTCTCTCTCATCATCCTGCCCTTTGCCTCTGCTGCTTCCCTCTCTACTCTGAAACTTGCCTATTTTCCTCATCTCTATCCGTCTGTGGTTTCTCTCTCCTCTTGGTGTTTCTCTCTCTAAGCACTTCCACATCTTTTGACTCATTAACTTCTCTCTAACTGTGTAATTACCTATCTTCCCCTTCCTTTTAGTTTTTCTTTTTGGTTCATCATATTTGGCCATGGCTGAGGAAAGGGAAGCTTCTGCAAACTGCCGGCCTCAAACAGATCCTGAAACTGCTTGTCGAGCTTGGGGAGAAAACAGAGGCCTGATCCTGATAAAAAATCAGGAGAAATTAGTTTTTATGGCGATGTTCCAAAGGGGCATTTCCCGATTTATGTTGGACAGAAGCGCATTCGCTTTGTGGCTCCAATTTCTTGCTTAAGCGATCCTCAGTTTCAGCCCCTCTTGCAAAGAACAGAAGAAGCATTTGGATTTGACAACGGGAATCACCATTCCTTGTGAGGAAATGGCTTTGCATTATGAAGATCAAAACCTCAAATGTTGTGCCTTCCAAATGTCCGCGGAAAAACCAGATTCATTTTTTTATATTATTGTTTACTCCGATAAAGGAGACCACAGTTAAATATTCCATTTAGCAGATGATGTACGGGAGAGAGACAAAGCCAATCGGGTTCGGCCTCGTGAGAAAGGAAAGAGAGAAAAAAATTGCACAAATTTTTATTAAGAGGGAAAAGGGAGAAAAAATCGCGTAGACCGAAAGTTTAGGTAGTGAAACAAAATTTTTTTTCTTGAAGAACCGCAGTTTTTTGAAAAACCAAAATTGGCCTGATTTCGGTAAACCGAAGATGGATAGTTTCATCCTTTTTAAAAAAATTGGTATGAAGTCCAAAAAATAGACATCAATAATAATGGAAAGTATTCGGCATTTTGGTAATAATAAAAATTAAAACAAATATTTATGTAATTTTCCCATAATAAAAATCTTCACTCGCTAAAGACTTGCTTCATAAGTTACTTTTCTTTTTCCTTTTCAAGATCATCATGAGCATTACATGTTACTCAGCTCCTTAATTATTTCGTAGATTGAAGTAAGGGAATAAGGGAAACTAAGCTTCTTGCATGTATTGAAATGCATAAATAAATTCACAGGACATATCAGAGTACATTCCAAACTCGTATCAGCTTTCAATTACTTCTGATTGCTCTCCTGGATTGAGAATACATGAGATCTGCAATTGCCAAGGTGAAAACATAAAACGTTCATTCAAATTTCAGAAGAGAACCAATTTTAGAAGAAAGATGATCAACTTGTAAACCAAAAATCTCTATTCAACCAGCAAGTGCTTTCACCTTATCACTAAACTCCCTAAACGCCGGATCACGCAAAGCTTTATCAAGTTCCTGATGCAAAGAAAACAGTTGTGAACTTAACAATCTGCTTAAAAACTACAAATAATTTAAGGATAAATAAGAGATTACATGAACATCCCAATACGAATGAAGCAGAGAAAAACCGAATGAAAGAATTAGAAGAAAAATTACATCCTCTGCATTTGTTGAAGAGTTTATATTCGATATGATCCTACAAAGTTCATCATTCTTCAAGGTGTTTCTGATTTCATAAGAACTAGCTGCAAAAGAAAATAAGAGATCATTACAATTTCATGTAATTTAGCATCAAACTAATTACTGAATTTGGACAAGCCAATAGGTGAAGTAATGCATTTCTAGGCAACTATATCATTTATACAAATTCTCGCATGAACAAGCTGTAGATTCAAAGACCCAACACTAAGTATGATAAAAATCCATCAAAACAAAAGAATGGATAAAAAAGTGCACCTATTGACTCGAACTGATCCTTTTGAAGCACCCAACTTTCTTCATCTACTCGGATTGATCTTGCAGATAGTAAATGGGTTTCTGCATTGTTCTCTACAAATGCATTAGTATAAAGAAAAATATAAGATTCAGGTGCTGTGAAAACTTGACACAATTTAGTTAGCATGCTAGCTGATATTGTTAGCAACCTCTGACATATGTTGCGAGGCATATACTTCAACTACTTATCCCAACATTATTGCACACATGAATGTTAACCATGAAACATCCATAAAAGAAGAAATGTGTTAATTAAAACAAAATCTACTGTCGATGAATTAAAAGTTTAATATTATCGAATTACATTTGAGGAATTGTCCTGCCGGACAAAGTTCAGCAAATATGAAGGACAATAACACACCATAGAGAGAAAATAAACCAATATGATGCAAGTGAACTTGTGCAGCAAGTTTTAGGAAACAATTACTGGGCTTTAGACACATTTTTGGCCAACCTTGCTGGGCAAAACCAGAGAAGCTGGTTTTGATGTTATGGAGTTCAGATAATTATTCTCTAAAATGGGTTCATACTAGCCATCTGATATAGGAACAAAAAAGTCACGGCTTCTGGAAGTAGGGTTTCAACTCAGAGACAAAAACTTTTTTATTAAGGGAAAAGTTGTCTATTTGCAATTAGAAGTCTACTATGATTAGAATTCCTCTATTTTCAATGAAATTTACAGATTTTCTTTTTAGTTCCTCTTTTGTTTGTTTGGATTTGTACATCTGGTATCAAAGCCGGTTGACTCCCAAAGCGCCTTAGACAAATGCCAGTTCCCTCTTTTGTTTGTTTGGATTTTGTACCATCTGGTATCAAAGCCGGTTGACTCCCAAAGCGCATTAGACAAATGCAAGTTTGTACAATGGCAGCCAGAAGAGGACGAGGAGGCCATGCCCGAGGTGGAGGATCCAGACCTACCCAGGAAGAATATCAGGAGATTCAAGGAATTGGTGCAGAAGGTGCACCAAACCCACTCTAAAGGAGACACAGTTGTTCATTACGCTGATGGATCCAATTTTGAGGAGAACCCTATTTATAACTAGGGGAGAGAAAATAATGCATTAGAAGAATGGTCAGGCCAACAAGCTAGAATTTTCAGGTTGGTTGCAACCCATTTTCTAGATTGGATTGCTAGTGGGGAGACCTTCGAGTGGAAAGAATAATCAAAAGAGAAGAAGGTTAAATTTGTGCCTGGTTGAAGGGTCATGTCATAATATAGTGGCAAGCGTTGCAAGCAAGTCAGAATTGAAAAGGGATGGACTAGATTGCAACTTAGCGGAAGATGAGGTCGTGGTTGAAGGGATGTTATTCCATTTGATTTTGTGTAGGATTGTATCAAAAAGTTTTATCACCTGAAACAAAAAAAGTTCATTATGCAGGAGTATACAGACAAGTTTTACTTGTTGATGAACCATAACATGATCCACAAGAGTGATGGTCCGTACGTTGCACGTTATTTGAGTAGCATGGAAACTTAACTCCAGGATGAGCTGATTTCGCACCAAACTCTCTGCCATGAGAAAGCCTATCAATTAGCCTTAAAAGCTGAAACAAAATTTAATAGGAGTATTAATCACATCCATCGTCAGGTCTTCAAAGGACATAAGCTGTAAATAATAAACAGGGAGATGTGGATGGCTCAAGCTCTCAACCCAGTGATACATCTATGGCAGGAAAAGACCCAACATGAACAGGCCACATCAAATCCAATAACAGGGTCTAAGTGCTTCAAGTGTGGCGAGCTTGCGCATCAATCTTTTGAGTGCCCAAGCAAGAGCACATCTTTAGGAGGGGGATGAGATTATGAAGGAGATATTGAGGCGGGGCCTATCTATAATGAGGAGACTGATGAAGCACTTGAAGGAGGTGTAGCTGATTTACACCCCGATGAAGGTGAATTCCTTGTGATCAGGAAGCGATTATCAACTCGAAGGGTGGTGATGAACCGTAGCTTAGAACCAATATTTTCTGCGCTGGATGTACATTCTAGATTGCATTATTATGAACAACAGGACGTGTGGCAACATTATAATGCAACAAACAGTGGACAAGCTGAATTTGAAGTGTGACAAGCATCTTCAACCATACAAGATCTCCTGGTTCAAATAAGGTAATGAAAACCTTTAATAATCACCATTGCTCAGTTAATAATCCTATTGCAAAAATATATGAGAAGTTTGTTTGGTGTGATGTGTTACATATGGATGCATTTCATATGCCATTGGCTCACCCATCGCATTATGATTTTTTTATTTTTTTTTATTTTTTGATGAAGTTAACTGTTTTATCAAAAAACTGTTGTATTAAAAGAAAAGAATAGTAAACAATTGAGTCTCCGAGGAGTGGAGACTATATAGAGTCAAAAAATGGCAGCCCACTGAGTAGGAGCACCATACAAAGGCTTCCAATGCTCTAAAGACAACAACGCAGAGGGACGAAGTGCCAAAGACTGCTCAAAAATATTGACTGAGCTTGAAAAAAATTCTCAGTCACTGACGTTTATAGCACCCGCATTTGCAAGAGTATCAGCATACGAGTTACTTTCTCGCCATGCGTGCCTCTATGCGATAGTGATGCCCCTACTCAAGTGGGTAATATCTTCAAAGATCAAGACCAGAGGCTAGGGACAAGATGCCGAGTCCGAGGCTCTAGTAAGGAGGTTGCTAGTCACCTTCTGCTATCAGTCCTGAGCCCCATGAGGGATCCAAACGTTTAAGGCCTTCAAGAAGGGCATGGGCCTTGCAGTTTGGAAATCTGAGTGGCCGATGTGTTCTAGAGAAGAAGGCTTGGATGGGGCCGTCATGATTCCTGAATAGGCCACCTATGCGGGCAGGACTGGGGTTGCTTAGGGAGCAACCATCAAAGTTCAATTTGACCAATCCAGGTTCAAGTGGACGCCACAGCGAAGCACAGGGAATTTGATGCCAACTAAGATAAAGCATGCCCACCCAATCCATGAGGAAGGCCAAGGGGGGAAAACCCTTAAAGGTCTTGTGATTCGAAGCCCAAACGATCATAGCCGACTTGATTTTCTTGAATAAGGCTGGTGCGGAGAAACTCTCTCCACGGCAATGTTGAAAAAGGCGGATTCAGCTGCCGGGCTGGTGCCTAGATACCTCAGTGGCCATAGACTATTGGGTTTTTTGGGAGGGGGGCAGGGGCGATTGCGTGAGGGGCAATGGTTGGGTGCTGCTTTTTATAAGGAGAGAGAGAGAGAGAGAGAGAGCATAGGGTGAATGTGTGTGTAAGAGCACATCGAACACCTGGTGTCACCTTCTTTTGTTTTTCTTTTTTTTCCCCCTCCAATGTAGGGAGAGATTTAGGTGGGTTGGGCAGGTGCAGCGTAGATCTTGTATGACATCGGCTAGGAGGAGCTATTCTGTTCAAGTGGAAAGGCTCTAGAATGGGAAGGGTAAGGCCCAAAAGGACATGGATGAAAATAGTAAGAAGATATATGGTGACTTAGGGTCTTACTAAAGGATATGACCCTTGATAGAGCGGAGTAGCGGAACAAGATTTATGTATCCGACCCCAAATAGTTTGGATATCGAATGACAGTGATGATGATGATGTTGAGAGAGAGAGAGTATATGGTTCCGTGTGTATGAGAGAGAGAGAGTGATAGCATATGGTTCCTTGTGTATGAGAGAGAGAGAGAGAGAGAGAGATTCGCATAGAACATGTGGAGGTCGCCTTCTTCTATTTTTTCTTCTTCTGATATGTACAGAGAAAGAAGCATGCGGGTCGAAGAGACAGAGGGGCCTGAGACCTTGGAGGACGTGTTCTTTTTATATGTAGATGAGCATATGGGTCTATTCATGTGTGTGTGTGCGTGAGCGAGAGACAGGCCTCGCATCAAACCCTTGGAGGTTTTCTTCATCTTCTTCTTCTTGTACGTAGAGAGAGATCATATGGGTATATGTATGTGTGTGAGAGAGAGAGATAGAGGCCTCGCATTGAACACTTGAAGGTTGTCGTATTCTTTTTCTTCGTCTGAGTAGATAGATGAAGAGCATATGCCATATACTTGTGTGTGTGTGTGAGAGAGAGAGAGGTGCCTCGCATCGTATGCTTGGAGCCTTAGCTGAGGGCCTTTTTTTCAGCCAAGGGCTCCATAGCACTGCCTAGTTGCGCACCCCAATGCTAAACTGAATAGGGCCACACCAAGCCCTATTCAATTTGGAAAGCCCCCTAGACCACCTAGGCGGCACACCTAGGTGCCTAGTAGGGAAAATTTTCATTCAAAGGCTATACACTATGGAAAACACAATATATATACTTTGTGGAAGAATGGGGTTAAGATTACATTCCAATCGTTTATGAAGGACAATCAACCAAAACCCAAGAAAGGGAAAGGAGAGATTATGCGCTCTTTAAATTGGTTTCTTGAGGAGAGCCAAGAGCAGGGAATTATGTGCGTATTGGTAGCAAAAGGTGATTCTTTTCTTAATTCTATTCATATGTTATTACAACATTAGCTACGGTAGCTAATAAAAGTATGGATTTTATGCCCGAAGAATTGTGTGAAGGTTTACCCCCAGTCTCTCATTTAGCCCCTGTTAGAGACATTCAGCATTGTATTGATTTAATCCCTAGTGCTACTCTGCTTAACCTGCCCCATTATACATGAGTCCAAAAGAACATGAGGAATTGCGTAAGTAGGTAACTAAATAATTGATTATGAGGTTATTCGAGAGAGTTTGAATTCCCGTTCTATCCCTACCTCATTGAAACCTAAGAAAGACATTTCTTGGCACATTCGTATACATAGTAGGGCCATCAATAAGATTAAAGTACTGTTCTCCTATTCCTCCTTTTAATGAACTGCTAAATATGTAAGAAAGGTCTAAAGTTTCAAGAATTGACTTAAACAGTGGGTACCGTCAAACTCAAATTCACCTTGGAGATGAGTGGAAAATGGCCTTTAAGACTCAGAATTTGTATGGAGTGCCTTGTCATGCTGTTGGGTTGTCTAATACCAATACTTCATGCAAGTAATGAACCAAGTGCATCGCCCTTCTTTGCCAAATTCCTGTGTCCTTTGATGATATTATTATTTAAAGCTCGAACGATGATTAGCACTTGGATCATCTAAGACAAGTTTCGAGGCACTTCACAGGAAGAAGAAATTCATAAATTTAAAATACTCTATTATAACAGAGAGCTTGATGTTTTTAAGATATGTTGTTTCCATTGAAGGGGTTAAGGTCAATCAAGCTAAGGTGCACGTAATGGACAGGCCTACACCAAAAATTGTTGGGGAGATGAGAAGTTTTATGGTTTGACTACTTTTTACAGGCCCTTATCAGGAATTTCAATACTATTATTACTCCGAAAACTAATTGCATGAAGAACGGACTTTTAAGTAGACACTACAGAGAGCTTCAAGCTTCTTAAGAAGATGAATAGTGCCTTATATTGGCGCTCCCAGATTTTAAGAAGATTTTTCAGGTGGAGTGTAATGCTTCATATGTGAATACTAGGGCGTAACCAAGAAGGCAAGCCTGTGGCATTCTTCAGTGAGAAATTGAATGAATCCAAGGCTTGGTATTCTACTTATAATGTAGAACTCCATGCTATTGTATTGGCCTTAAATCATTGACGCTCTTATCTTATATAGAGCAAGTTAATTTTGTTGTCTGACCATGGCGATGAAATTTTTGAATGCCCAGAAAAGATTGAACTGGTGCCATGCCAAGAATTGCAATTTTTTTCAGTTCTCTTTTCTTTGTTTGAATTTGCATCACAAAATTACCCATCTAGAGATTAAATAAAAGAATGCAACAAAAAGGACAAGAAATGGCACCATCTGAAAGAATAGAAGCACCTATCTAAGAACCAACATTTAATCCATAGTTACCAGGATCTGCCATCTTGGTGGTGATCCCACTCACCTGGAGCTGGACCTTGAGCGAATCGCCCTCCCATATAGGGAGAACAGGTCCCAATCCCTTATGGATTTGTCGATATAAATTACACTCATGTTAGATTGATCTTTTGTAAGGAAACAAGTCTTAAATGCATGTTCATTAAAAAAAGAGAGTAATTATGTAGCAAAATCATCATCCCAACATGGGAGCTTCTAGCCAACAAACAAACTCTTCCGATCCCACTCCGGCTCCTAATCCCAACAACTATGAATTGATCTAATGAGCATGGATCATGCAGGGATAGAGAACTTATCACATTCTCTAGTCATGGCCACAAGGAAAGTGGATATATCCTGCCAAGCAATAAACACAGGAAAGAAAACATGGAACATCCGTCTCCCAAACGAAGAAACGGACTCAAAATGCAGGACTACAACAACACCATGACAGCCCGCTCCGGCTCCTAATCCCAACAGCTATGAATTGATCTATGAGAATGGATCATGTAGGGATAGAGAACTTATCACATTCTCTAGTCAAGGCCACAAGGAAAGTGGATATAGCCTGCCAAGCAATAAACACAGGAGAGAAAGCATGGAATATCTGTCTCCCAAACGAAGAAACAGACTCACAATGCAGGACTACAGCAACAACATTGTCATGGCCATACAATAGCCTCAACGAATTCCATGATTACATAGTAAGGATGATGTGAGCCTTCTCAATGAAAATGTGAAATGCACACCATTCTTAGCTTCCACATTGAATTTACTGTTCATGCTTCTTGCTTCTTGACATATTGAGAGATGAGAAATGTATCCAACAAAATACATATTTGGATCGAGGACCAATGTGGCAGTCTAAACATCCGACAAGACTGACTATAATAAGTATGCAACAAGAGGGTAATCATTGAAATTAAAGTCAAGACATATAGTAAAAGAGGATTTTTATCTTAGTTATGATGATTGAGCTAACATTGAATGTCATTGGGATATCAAGTTGGATATATTTAAAAATGCTGGAGGAAATGCCAATGAGAACTTTAGAATACATGATGTAAATGTAAAGCTGAATATAGATAATAATTTACTTGCTCAGGGTCAACATACTATCATTGTAGCCCACTGATAAGTTCTTATGACTCTGCAAGTTGTGAGGCTAATAACCATCTCGTGTCATCATCACGAATTAACTATCAGCTTCGTACAATCTAACGATATCATTGAATGCTATTTGAAATTTACTTCTTGAAGAATATTACAAGCATATATCAGCCTCTGAATGAATTAAATAATCATAGGCAACAAAACTCGTGAATGAGAAAGTTGGAACACTGCATCAAAATTTTACATATGCTTTATGCTTTTAGACTATGAAAGGTGATGTTGCATCAAATGGAAGAAAGCAAAGTACTCACTCTCATAGATATAAAGAAAGTAGTATTCTCAAGTAATCAATAGAAAGTGAATAATGAATTAAAATAAACCTCTGCACAAAAGTATTACTTCAGACAAGAACAGCATAACAAGTCTATGAATTAATAACACAATGAACCCTCTTAAGTAAAACAGGTAGCTATTTGAAAGGGGTAGACAGAGAGACAGGGAGGAATCAGTGTACCCTACTGGCATCAATTGAGAAAATGCACAATTATTACACTGAAGTGAAGTGAAGGAACAACATCTTTTTATAGCAGTTCGACTCCATAAGTGGATGTCCTATCAACAATCCCATTGTGGTTCTTGTTGGCAAATTGCTGATTTTCCCTGCATGCTTCGAGTGTCTAAGCTACCACAAATGGCATCTTCTATTATTTTGCAAGTTGATAATGAGAGTCAAACCAGGCCAGAGAGCCATTCGTTCTGTCTCAAAAGGTTGTTCACATACTTGTCAACAGTGACCATTAGATATCCAGGCTGATCTTGAAAATATCGTAAATTAAGGACTATGATGCAGAAATAACTGTAGTATCTCATGTATAGAACACTCTCATAGAATGCAATCAAATACAGTATATTCGCATAAAGAATTTATGTAGGGAGGTAATAGAAACCAAAATCAATGACTACTGACTAGGAAATAACTAAAAGGATATACCTTCCGTTGCCAAAAAAAAATACAAGGTGTCCATGGCCTTAGAGGTTACTCCAATGTATGTATATACTGACAAGCTATGACATTTGACATTCAAACTGCAGCTAAGCATTTGAAATTTTTGATGGGTAATTTACAGCCAAGCATATGAAAGTAGGTTGTACAAATAAATAAAGCAAAGTTCATGACTGCGCCAGTTGGAGACTGTGCACACATTTTAATATATCATGGAATGAACTGAAGTTTCCTCACCAAACAGTCACTAACATACCAATCAATATTTGCATTTTAAGATAGCTAGAATTTACAGTGAAGTATTTTGACATCCTCAATAAAGGAAAGCTGAATAGGAGGATTACGGTAAACTTGAGCATACTCTACAGTAAAAACCAACAACATTCCAAAGAAGTAAGCAAAAGCAAGGAACTTACCAGGTTTTTGCTCTGGAAGATCTGGTTTTGTACAAGGAACTTCTGCAAAAGTAATATAACATTATAAAAACATTTTAGTTGCAAATACAAGAATCCACAAGGAAAACATCAAGATAATTTAACACAACAGAACAAGGTAAAGCTTAAGAACTCCGAATCTAATTTGGTCCTTGGAATTCCAGTTTTTATGAGGATCGACTCACAAAGAATCATAATGATATTTATACTTTATATACATCTAAAGAAGAAGATGCACAGCAGACATAATTGATGAACAAATCATGAATTTCCACAAGAAAAATTTAAAGGCTACGTGAGAAATAGGATCTAAGGCAAATGTGCGTGAAAGAAAATAACACATAGTTCACTATGTGCTTGGATGGAATTACAACTTCACCATAGAAATGTAACTAAAAGAAACTTAATATTCAATTAATATAGAAAATGATAAGAAGATTGTTCAGATATCTTAATGAATTGGGTTTACATAAGGTCAGATAGTTGAGAATTACAAACATTATGCTTACATATGAGAAAGATGCAGTCTCAAGCATCTGGAAAGCATGAATTTGTAAAGTGTACATGTTTTCTTTGCGCATGACATACCTCTGAAGCCTTTCAGTCTTTCTATATATGTTTTCAAGCACTGGGTTCGATTTATCTAGTGCACCTATGACACTTGAGTGCAGACCTGTTTTGACACATAACCATAACCATAAACTTTAAACACCGCAGAAAAAGGATCTCAGTCATCTGAGAAATGCAAGGTCTCCCAAGGTATTGAGATAAATGGTTTTGACAGGAAAATACATGCTGGAAAGTTTGAAGCTACAGTACAATAACAAAATCCTAATGATCTGAAATTCAAAGCAGGGTTTGCAGATAACAAGTATGCCTTAGTTGTTGAACTCAATGGAGCCACACATAAACAAGAATCAGTTATGCTTTCCACGACAAGAGAAATTTCGAGGCATATCAGTGAGTTATAATCTGAGAAGTATTATGCTCCTTTCTATAGAGCAGAAAAGGGAAAGAAGTCATGCATCAAGTCTCAGTCTCATTGAGATGGGGCCTTGGTAGAGCCTGTGGCCATTGACTATCCATTACCAGACCATACATGCTGCATGCTTACCATAACAGGTTTGCAAATAACAATGTCGGTTCACTCAAGATCGGCTGGGATCCTCCACCATATAATGCCCCAATAGCATGCAATCGGGGTAGCAAGTTCAACGAGCTACACAACAATATCTAGTTTACTTAAAAAATAGTACGGTATGGGGTTATAAGCTATCCACCCACTTACAATGCATATACTTCCTTTTTCTACTTCTTTTGTTTGTGTGCCCCCTACATCTTGGATTATGAACTCCAAGGTGTTATTCTGATCATATGACAGGCAGTTCTGTTAGCCTATTCTCTTTCAAATTGTACCTAGGTAAAAAATTTCAATACCCTTATTGATAGGTCTACCTCCCCAGATCTTGGAGTAGGATGTAGGAGCCATCATGACGTATCTCCCTTTCTTTTGTTTTAGGCACCTCGTATTTTCTTTCAAAACTTTTATCTGTCAGAAAAAGCGATATCACCAAAAATCATTAAGATTATTTCCCACATTTAGGTTCCAACACAGGTTGGCCTTCTTCCTCTTATGCTTTTCCTATTGAAAATGAAAGAAAGGATTTGCTCACCTAAGTTGACATTTTGTCTCCGATCGTGCTCTTGCTAACCTTATGCAATATTAAAGTGGAAGAAAGCTAAAGATATGAAGCAACAACCATTGAAAGAAACTAAGCTTCAGATCTGCTTGTATTTCTCAAATAGAAGAAGAGTGCACAATGTTCTGGAGTCCACCAAATGAAGTTCAACCTTCATAGGATCATTCAGTGATACAATGTGTCTAACCACTACGAGATTGAACTAAACCAAAGACTTTTGACTACAAATGTACAAAACAATCTTCACACTGTTAACTGAAACAAGAACCATAAGATTTGATGTGAAGAATGCATTCTTTCAAACAAATCTTTAAGGTTAAGTGTAAATGGTTCCTCTAGGTTCTTTTGGGAAATAAACTTGGCGACAGTGTTTGTAAAATTAAAAAGGGCAACTACGGACTGCAACAAACTTCCTGAGCTAACGAAAATTGTACCAATATTGTGATATCTATTGGCTTCAAGAGCAGCATTGCCAATCACTCTGTGCCCGCCAAATTTCATGAGGGAACATAGTTCTCCTAGCATGTCTCAATGGTTGTGAGACTACAGGAGATGATACTAAATGTGCAAAGGACTTAAATATTACCTCAAATCAAGTATAGAATTTTAACATCAAGTATATTGACTAGCATATTTCACTAGCATAGAGGAAGTTGTATTTCAGTAGCATAGAGGTAATGAGGTCTAATAAGGGGAATTTGAAGTCCCAGGACGTTATGGATTTGCCAAAGAAACAAGTTAAATGGAAGAAAGACCTGCTATGTCACCAATCAAAACAAAATTTCATCAAAAGTTATATGCAGGTGGCCTCTAAAAGACATCAGCATGCATCAAATGCTGTTTGCGAAGCTTATTCACGATGCTATCACTCAATTGGACTTGTATTAAAATGTTACCAGCCAACTTGTACAAGCACCATTAAGTTAAGCAGTTTCAAAAACATAATTTGTACACACACCATTCAATCAAAATGAAGAAATTATGTGATGCCTGATGGCTTCAACAGAGTGAGAGGATTTTTCATGTTGACGGAATAATCTATTCTTTAAAGCATAAATTAAGCAATGATGTCAAGGCATTACTTCAAGACACTGAGATTCTTAGCAACTCAGCATTTACTTAATAAGGCTACACGTGAAAACTGAACAGCCATCCATATATCTTCTACTTCTGACTCCACGAACAGACAAAACACATTGGAATGTGGCTTACAAAAAGGGAAAGGATGCAGCCAAGGTTATAAAGACCCATTTATGAAGAAGGATGAACAACATGCATGTATGTATATGAAGGCCATTGGTGAGAGTATATTGAATATATTGTAGTCAATTTGGGTATAGCTTGAACTCATGACCAATTTGAGGAGGAATGCTCAATATGTATCAGCAATAGTATGGTAATTATCTTATCTAACGAATCGGGCTTGGGTTAAGACGATAGCAGCTGGGTTTTCATAGTGCTACGTCTCAATATCCATTCCTATGTAACCATATCCAAAAAAAAAAAGTATTGTAACTATCTTATTTATTTGTGTTTCATTCATTGTAACATGTGTTCTTTGCGTACTTGAGTATTAGTGAACCATATCAAGTGCAAGATCTTTAATTGTATAGAAAATATTGTATATGTCATAAGTTAATACTGAGAGCACATTCTGCATATCACCCCAACAACTCTGTACATCTTCAATAGTTTCCAAATTTTCCCAAATAAACACATACACACATGTGGATGTCTATATGCAGGATAGAGCAGTGTTTTGAAACTCATCGAGCCCGACTTGAACTTGGATGAGTCAGACCCAATGGGGTGCAGGATCCAAGTGAAAAACCTTGGAAACCAACCAGGTTTCACCGACTGTGAATGCTTTTCTTGTTAAATTTTTCAACACAGCCAAGTCCAATTCGGACTCCACTTACACTCTGCTGAGTCGAACTTAGTGACTAGGGCCCCAGACACTGGCAAGTCCCAACCAGAGTTTAGGGTTTAAAAAACTGGTAGACAATGCATATCTATGTAGGGTGGTAGTACGTGTATAGAGAGAGACAGCACACATAAAATAACATATTTACCTCTGTGATTCTTGAAACATGCCAAAGAGCAGCTGCACATGAAACCCTTGGGTAAGTTAGATAACTTGCTTTTGCCAAAATATTCCAGAACATGATAAAAACTCTTTACAAACTGAATTTCTAAACCAATGTGAGCTGCAAGCATGAAGAACCTAAAAACAAAAAGAAATTCCCAAGTTACAGTAACACATCAAAGCTACAAATAATAATCACTTCTAAAACCTACTTACCAGTCCCCACTCAAGAGAGTGAACACCAAACAGCGGCAAGAATCAGATTGATACAAGAATGTTAGCCAACGGTAACCTCAGATTCATGTGGCTATCATCTAAGAGAATGTGAATTAAATCTACTACACAGCAAATTCAGGCCTTTTTCTCAGCAAAATAATCAAACAAGGAAAACAATTCCCTCTCATAGTTCATATGCATTTAGTTGTAAATTACAAACAAACAGCATTCAGTTCTGTGTTTATGTGATGGAGAGAGAAGAATGGTCCTCTCCATAAATCGCATATAAAGATCTGTATTCTCAAATTTTGGCCCCAAAAAAGAAACCTTGCATCAGCTTAAGAGAGAGAAGATGAAATGCTTACTACGGCATGAAGCAGGTGGGACACTTGTATTTGGATTGCGCTTCAACGCAAACACCACAACTAGGCCGACCCATTGGCTCAAAATAGAACAAGACGGGATACAATTTGAAGAATATGGTGAACTTGGGTTGAGCTTCAATGGCGTCAAGTCCTTTGGATGGCAGTGAATAAAAAACTAGTTCAGCAATGACAGACGCTGCTCGTCATCTATGGAGCAATAATGAAAACCTGATTTAACATAAAACATCTCCAAGTTTAGAGCAGAAGATTTATTGATATAATATTCCGAGTCAAACTGATTCCAGGTTCCAACATTCTTTTCTTCTTATGCTAAGATGCAGAGAAAGCTTCGAAAACCTTGGAAAACATGGAATATAGTCGAATTGGGAGGAACACAAGGAATTTAGCGCGCTTGCACTGTGCTCCTCCGAGAGCAAAACTCATGGCTAAGCGGACGGGTGGTGCCTCACTTTGGAGACTTCCTTTTATGTGCTTGTTGCTTTGGAATACATTTATACCGAAAGCAGCACATCAATATTTGGAAAACATAAAAGGGCAAAGTTTATATAGAGCCGAGGCTCTAAACAATCAAATTCGAGCTTACCTCAAAATTGATCATTTTGATATTAAGATGCAATATAAGAAAAAAAAAAGTAGATTTCAAGTTTTGAAAATAGTGTATTTGTAATACATTTTTGGACCGTCAATTTTCAAGATTCTTAAGTTTTCATAAATCTGTCGATCTACACTATTTTTTAAGCTTTAAACTTTATAAATAATGATGAAAATATATTTTAAGGCTATCTCAAAGATTTCTAGCGTTGAAACCACATTTCTCGATATTATTTGAAGGTAGGCTCTAATTAGATTGTTTAGATCCTAGGCTCTATAGAAACCGCACCCAAACATAAAATATGGATTTTTTTCGAGAAAATTTTAAAAAATATACTTTAGTTTTTGCATTATTGAAAATAAACTTCAAACTTTGTAAAACCTTATCCATACTCCTTTTCTGGGTGGCTTGACAAAAATAGCCTTCACCAGTCTTAAAACCGTGAAAGCATCAAGGTCGATTGAAAACTGTGACGGTCATGGCAGGTTGTAAGTGAAATTGTGGTTTTGAAGTATCATGACACTTAAAAAACCGTAGCGGTTTATTGGACTATCATAGTTTTAATTTAATCGTTGTACTCTTACCTAAGCATCACGGCCATAAAATAACTGTGATGATCTTTCAACCACTCTCGCCTTCCCGCCCTTTTCTCCTTCCCAAAACTCATTTGTCATCTCCCATCCGTCACTCCCTCTCTCTAATAGTAGTATCTCCACCTCTCTACCTTAACCCCTATCTCTCTCTCTCTCATCTATTTGCCATCATTTTCTTCTATTTTTCAATCTTTCAACACGGTTCCTTATAGCTATTTTCCAACCTGTTAGTGTCAAATATATACACCAACACCATTTTACTGGTATATCCTCAAAATCTTCAAGCTTTTATATATATTTCCCTGAATGTGCGATGACAACATTTTGTATTTTCATCTTATCAGGGTTGGCCATTGGATTTTTTTTTTGTTTAACAAATTATGTAAATAAGTTTTAAATATGTATTTCTATTGTGGTATATGTATTGCCATGTAATGTCCCTATGTAATGCTTCCTCATTATTATGTATAGATTTTTTCGAACCTTTATACCTACATTGCAATCATCTAATGTGTTATTTATCCCAAATATTTTCATTTCGTATTTGCTTCCATCAGAAATTGGATATCTCATAATTTATTGGGCTTGCACACTCCAATATTGGGTGATGATATAGTGAAAAACGCTTTAAACTCTGGTTCTTTCAAGAGGACTAATGATGGGTGTCTTTTCTATGATGGTGGGGACCTGAAGGATACATTTTTTCTACAAACCGGTTCCTTCGACTAACTAAAGGCTCACTTGTCAAAAGTAAAACATTGGGCCCCAAGTATTATGAATATAAGGTATAGTGGCCCAGAGTTACCAAGTAACGTGAATACGGTATGTGTCAGCGATGATGACAACACTGCAAATATGCCAGAAGGGCCTCCCCCAATTGTTACATACTTATCAAAAAAACCTATTAAGTTAGAGTCCACGGAATATCGACCACCAACATTGCTCGAGAATGGTCCATCAAGAGTGGCCATGTGATGACCCAAACTTTTCCCTGTCAGTTAGAAGGCATGGCGGGAGAGGGAGGCTGAAGAAGTGCCAGCACCGAGTGAGATGGAGAAGAGGCCAGCACCGGTTGGAAGAGCCAGCGTCGGGCGGATTTGTGTGAAGAGGTCAGCGCCGGGTGAGTTGGAGAAGGGGCCAGTGCAGGTTGGCAGAGCCAGCGCCGGTTGGAAGTGTCAGCGCCGAGTGAGTTGGAGAAGAGGCCAGCGCCTGTTGGAAGAGTCAGCACCAGGTGGATTTGTGTAAAGATGCCAGTGCCGGTTGGAAGAGTCAACGCCGAGTGAAGAGCCAGCGCCAGGTGGATTTGTGTGCAGCACCGGTAGTGCCTCTGACATGCATGAGTTATGTATGCCACTTGTTATATACATGTTGATTGAATGCCACATGTCCAGATTTTACAATGTTTTTGTGACACTTGGCCAGCCACCTCAACCCAAGAGTACTTAAGCCTCCTTCCTCACCTGTGCCACTCATTCTTACTTCATTTCTCTCTCTCTCTCTAAGGCACAAGGTGGGAAGAAGTGACTATTGGTGGGCAGCCACTATTGGGTGGGTGAGAGCTGTGAATAGAAGAGTGAAGAAGACATCATTGTTGTCTAGGTAAGTGGATCTATCACTACTGCATGATAGTCGTAAGGATGCATGGAATTTATGCATGTAAAATAAGAATGAAAGTGTATGTGAAATGGTGAATGTTGGGGTTCTTGTTATATGATAATGGTGAATGTCAAGAATGAATGCATGATTCTTAGATTATATAAGAAATGCATGCTCTGTATGATTATGTGTGCGTTCACATTGTGGGAGAATGGTTGTTATCATGTGTCTCACCATGAAATGAAGATCATGGAATGTATGCTTGAGACATGTTGTATGCCACTATGAAATTCCAGAAGTTTGCATGTTCTTATAAGAGGCTTTTGAATAGTCAAATAGGGTCCGATTGACCTCAAACTACCCCCATTAGAAAGATATATGAGACTAGTAAAATGTTTGTTTTTACCCATTTCTGAAAGTTTTACAAAAATGAAGTTATATTTCAAAATGGGAAGGTATATCATTGTTGACTGTTTCTTGGATTTTTCATTTATACCATTGTGGTCATTGATTTTAGCTAGCCAAACGAAGTTCATTTTCGGCCAAACTACAGCCATTTGAAAGACCTTTGAATGGCTAAAATTTGCATGTGGAACTATCTTGAAAAGCATCCTAGATTGAAAGTTATACTTTGCTTTATGAAGGTATGTTACTGTGGGCAGTATTGATGAAAATTAGAACTCACCTTGTTTGCCATGAATTTTTGAACTATCAAATGGAATCCAAATGCTTTCAAATTTATTTTGTTAGAAAGATATATGTCTTGGCTTGAACTTTTATTTTGTATCCGTCATAGGTTGCCTTACGGTTTGAATGTTATAATGATTTGAAGCAGGGTACATTGTTGTCCACTGTACACAGTAGGTGACAGTTAGTTAACCTCATTTCCTTGAACCTTTAAGAGGTCAAATAGAATTCTGAAGTCTTTAAACCACTCCCAAGTGAGGGATAGGTGTTTGGTACGAAATTTATTTTGGAATCATCTTCAAACTCTAAATGGTCCAAAAGTTAGGACCTCAATTGTGAGCGCACATACGCATGCATGATAATGAAGTTATGCTTTGCTATGACATGGAAGCATGATCATGATGAATGCACTATTGCGATATGAATTGCATGATTTTAATGATTCTTATGCTATATGTGAATGGATACATATTGTGTGAATGATGGTATCATAATGCTTATACTATATGTGAATGGATACGTACTGTGTGAATGATGGTATTATAATATTATGCTATATGTGAATGGATACCTACTGTGTGAATTATGGTATCATGATACTTATACTATATGTGAATGGGTACCTACTATGTGATTGATGGTACTGGCCGCTGCAATTTTTTTCAAACTCCTCATGATAAGACGGGACTCGAGATGGAAGTAGTTGGGTGGGTCGCACCCCTCAGATCTATGTGGGCACTACACATTGGATCACCTAATGGTAGTGTAACGCCCTCTCGCCAGAAGGGCACAAGGAGAGGATATTGTCTTGCAAGACCTTTGCCTATCAAAAACCTCAAAGCGCGTTGGGGATGTGTGTGCATGTGAGGGCCTTACGATGTGGGTCTTCCACTTGTCCTGGTCCACCCTTCTGAGTGAGAGTAGAAGTTCCAAGTTTAGGATTGGCTTAGGCTGACCGATGTGGCTTCTACTTTAGATAGATTTCTTTGCTTGACTTATATTACACTTTTTGCATGAGCTTCTAACTGTAGCTGTGATGTGCTGCCTTTATTACTCTACTTTAAGAAAGGTGATTGTGACTTATGCATTATGTATATTGAATTGCCTTTCTCATCTTTTTGTTAGAGAAGCATGTTGAGGGACCATATTTGATGCATGCGTATATGTATATATATGTGTGTTGCGTATTTGTATCACTATCATGCTAGTTGGAATGCAATGGTGTAGATCTGCTTATTGGGCTTTTAGCTCATTCCATCTTAATCTCATAACTGTAGAGTGAAGGGTGGTGGCAACTGTGCTAAAGGTGGGTGGCAATTCGAAGGCTTGAAGCTGGAACTAAGAAGTTTGAGATGCCATTTTTTGAAGATCTTCACAGAATGTTTTGGTGGTTTCAGCTATATGATGTATACTTTATTTTGTGTATTTTGGGCCAGTAGTGCCTTGAAAAAATTGTAAAGACATTTTGATAATGAATGAAATGGTCGTACCTATTGGATTGATATTTGTTGATGAATAGATATATTGTAGTTTTCTTTCTTGGTTTGCTCTTGATTCTATGTTTTTATGCGTTGAGCCACTTCCACCTGAGTGACATTCGCGACCTCCGATCGCGATCCCGAGCTCTGTCGCCCTCTGGCAGGGGTCAGGGGGTAGTGTCGTGACAGTTATGGTATCAGAGCAGCCAGGATAGGATTCTTGGCCCAGGGAGCCTTAAAAGTGTCTGTAGGGTAGTTTTGATAGGCTAGTAACTGGGTGTTTCTGTTTTAGGTTGGAGATGCCGATGATTCGTACTACCAATGCGAGTTCAAGTAACAGGAACACCAAGGCCTTCGGTGAACTTGCCAGAACTTTAGAGGCCTTGACACAAGTGTTGAGAGAAGCTAGGTTGGACCCTTCTACCCCCACCCCTGATATGAATGATAGTAATCTAATATAATGGTTTAGGAGAATGGCACCTCCAAATTTTGTAGGGCACGGGGGAGTAGAAAAAGCTGAGAGATGAAGAAGGCAGATAGAAACTATCTTTGACGTTCTAAATTGCACCAACGAGCAGAAAGTTAGGTTGGGTACCTTTATGCTCGAAGGAGAAGCTAAGCACTAGTACAACTTAATAAAATAGTCACGGGAAGGGTCAGGAGTTGTGACTACTTGGGAGAGTTTTCTAGAAGTCTTTTACGAGAAATATTTCCCTGACTCTGTAAGGGAAAGGAAGGAGGTAGAATTCATAGAGCTGCAACAGGGGAATATGTCCGTTGAGCAATATACAACGAAATTTGCTGAACTCTCCAGATATGAGTCAGATACTATTAGAACTGAGGCGTGAAAGGCTAGCAAATTTGAGAGGGGCCTTCGACCCTATATAAGAAGAAGGATTATTGCGGGCAAACCTTAAGTCCTTTGCCCGCTGCTGGACGTGGCCCTAAAATGGAGAGAGATGATGACGAATTTCAGACCTGGCCCAAGGAGAGAGTGGAAGGAGAGAAACAATCAAAGTGATATCAGGATCCCAGGAGTTATCCCAAATGATGTAAGGGGCAACCGATGCCCAGTTTGCCCTCAATGTGGATCGAGGAACCATACGGCGGTGTAATGCTTCAGAAAGACCAGGGCCTGTTTTTGGTGCTGTAAATTGGGCCATTTAATTAAATACTGCCCTGTCAAAGGATCAGATGATAGACCAAGAGTTCAAGGGCGGGCGTTCGCCCTGACCGAGCAAGAATCCAAGGCGTCAACCTCTGTGATTTGAGGTACGCTTTCTGTGTGTGGAATTGAAGCAAGAGTTTTGATTGATCCTGGTTCTTCCCATTCATTTGCTGCACCACACTTTGCATGTCATTTGAATGTTAAACCTGTACAACTTGTTTGGACTTTGATAGTATGTACGCCTATGGGAGAATCAATGGAAACTGATACGATGTATAAACAGTGTGGGATTGTGATTGAAGGGCATTTGTTGCCTATAGATTTTATACTTTTGGATATTCAGGATTTTGATATTATTTTGGGTATGGATTAGTTGTCTACCTACTATACTATAGTAAATTGTTTTGATAAGACTGTAACTTTTAGATGCCCGAGTCAACCTGAACAACATTTTAAGGGCATTAATGATGTTTCTCCTTTACACATCATCTCAGGCCTTCGGGCCTCTCGCCTGTTAGCCAAAAGATGTGTTAGATATTTGGCTTATGTAGTACAAAACAGGGGTGTATAGTCTAAATTGGAAGAGATACTGGTAGTGAGAGAATATCCAAAGATCTTCCCCGAAGAGTTAACTTCTCTGCCCCGGCTAAAAAATTGAATTTGAAATAGAGGTGGCCCCTGGTACTACTCCTATTTCTAAAGCACCTTATAGGATGGCCCCAGCTGAGTAGAAAGAATTGAAGGAGCAACTACATGAATTATTGAATAAGGGGTCCATCCGATCTAGTGTGTCACCATGGGGCACACCGGTTCTATTTGTGAAGAAGAAATAGGGGTCTTTGAGGCTATGCATCAATTATAGATAGTTGAATCAGGTTACAGTAAAGAATAAATACCCGTTGCTCAGAATTGATGATTTGTTTGATCAACTGCAAGGGGCCCAAGTATTTTCAAAGATTGACCTTCGGTCTGGGTACCACCAGCTTCGTGTTAAGGAAGGTGATATCTTCAAGACCGTATTCAGGACTCGTTATGGCCACTACGAGTTCTTAGTCATGCCTTTTGGATTGACGAATGCCTCAGTTGTCTTTATGGATCTAATGAATAGAGTTTTTAGATCATATCTGGATGATTTTGTGGTGGTCTTTATTGATAATATTTTGGTGTATTCCAGAAATCAGACAGATCATGAGCAACACTTAAGAATGGTCCTCCAGACTCTAAGGACGGAAAAGTTGTATGCTAAGCTCAATAAGAGTGAGTTCTTGCTTCCAAGCGTGGCTTTCTTTGGGCATATTGTTTCCAAAGACGGGGTGGCAGTTGATCCTTGCAAGATTGAGGTTGTGCTTAAATGGGAGAGACTAATGAATGTATCTAAAGTCCACAGTTTCCTAGGACTGGCTGGGTATTACAGGCATTTTGTAGAGGGATTCTCGAAGATAGCACTTCCCCTAGCCCGCCTAACCCAAAAGGAAGTCAAGTTTGCGTGGTTTAATATCTGCGAGAGAATTTTTCAAGAATTGAAGAAAATATTAACTACAACCCCGATATTGACCTTGCTTGAGGGGAGTGAAGATTTTGTAGTTTATACTGATGCCTCACACAAAGGGTGTGGGTGTGTATTGATGCAAAGGGGAAAGGTTATAGCCTATGCCTCTATGCAGTTAAAGTCTTATGAACAGAACTATCCCACCCATGATTTGGAACTAGCAATGGTGGTTTTTGCCCTAAAAATATGGAGACATTATCTGTATGGAACTCAATTTAAAGTGTTCACCAATCATAAGAGCCTCAAATACTTATTTTCTCAGAAAGAATTGCATATGAGACAAATAAGATGGATGAACTTGCTCAATGATTATAATTGTACCATCATCTACCATCCAGGTAAGACCAATGTTGTGGCAGATGCCTTAAGTAGGAAGCCGGTGGTATCAATGGCTTACATGATGGTCCGAGAGATGAAGCTACTAGAAGATGCAGTAGAGTGGCATCCAACTCTACCCATTGATGGTGGCAAAGGAATAATTTCATGTATGAGAATAGAACCCCATCTCTTTCAACAAATCCGAGTGGCACAAAAGGAGGATCATCGATTCAAGAAAATTTTTGAGGAAATAAAGTCGGAAGGTAAGGAGGATTTCACTCTGAGCAGTGATGATATGTTAAGGTTTAAAGGTCGAGTTTGTGTCCCTGATGATGAGAAAATAAAAAAGGGTTATTATAGAAGAGGCACATCATACTCGTTATACAGTGATCCAGGGAGCACGAAAGTGCATCAGAACCTCAAAAGAGTCTTTTGGTGGAATACCATGACGAAAGAAGTAGCACAATTTGTTTCCAAGTGCTTGACCTGTCAGCAAGTGAAGGCTAAACATTAGAAACTTGCTGGGCAGTTACAACTCTTACTTGTGCTAGAATGGAAGTGGGAGCACCTAACTATGGACTTCTGTCCGGCCTATTGAGATCTATTTCAGGGCACGTTGTGGACCGGCTCACTAAAGCTGCTCATTTCTTGTCGGTTCGTACTACTTATACCATGGATAAGTTGGCCCAATTATACATCAAGGAGATTGTAAGACTGCACGGGGTGTCTGTTAGTATTATGTTCGACAAAGACTCCATATTTACTTCAAGGTTTTGGAACAGCCTGCAGTCGGCTATGGCGACTAAACTTACCTTCAGTACAACTTTCCATCCCCAGATGGACAATCCGAAAGGACCATACAGACCCTGAAAGATATGTTGAGGGCTTGTGTTTCAGATTTCAGGGGAAATTGGGATGATCAATTGCCTCTGATAGAGTTTGCTTATAGCAACAGTTTCCAGGCCAGCATCTAGATGGTGCCTTTTGAGGCATTGAATGGGAGAAAGTGTAGATCGCCCATACGTTGGGATGAGGTCAGTGAAAGAAGAATATTGGGACCAGAAATTGTTCAAATGGCCTCAGAAAAGATCACTTTGATTTGGGAAAGACTTAGAACGGTTCAAAGTCGGCAGAAGAGTTATGCCGACAATCGGAGAAGGGAACTTGAATTTGTGGTAGGTGATCGGGTTTTTCTGAAGGTATCACCAACTAAGGGCATCATGAGATTTGGCAAGAAGGGGAAACTAAGTCCACAGTTTATTGGACCCTTTGAGATTTTAGAAAGGATTGGAGTCGTGGCATATCGATTGGCCCTACCGCCCGAGTTGGCTAGTGTTCATAATGTGTTTCATGTGTCATTATTGAGAAAGTATCAGCCCGATCCATCCCACGTCCTAAAGTATGAGCTGATCCCGATCAAAGAGGATTTAACTTATATAGAACAGCCAGTTGAGATACTGGATAAAAGAATCCATATATTACATCACAAAGAGATTCCTCTAGTCCGGGTTTTATGGCAGTATCACTCGAGAGAATAATCCACGTGGGCGCGAGAAGATGAAATTCGGGCCTTGTACCCTCATTTATTCTACTAACGATTTTGAGGACAAAATCATTTTAGGGGGGGATGGTGTGACGACCCAAACTTTTCCCTGCCAGTTAGTAGGCATGGCGGGATAGGGAGGCTGAGGAAGTGCCAGCGCCAAGTGAGTTGGAGAAGAGGTCAGTGCCTGGTGGATTTGTGTCAAGAAGTCAGCGTCGATTGGAAGTGTCAGCGCCGGGTGAGTTGGAGAAGAGGCCAGCACCGGGTGAGTTGGAGAAGAGGCCAGCGCCGAGTGAGTATAAGAAGAGACCAGCGCCAGGTGGATTTGTGTGAAAAGGCCAGCGCCGGTTGGAAGTGTCGGCGCTAGGTGAGTTCGAGAAGAGGCCAGCGCCAGTTGGAAGAGCCAGCACCGGGTGGATTTGTGTGAAGAGGCCAGCACCGGTCAGAAGAGCCAGCACCAGGTGGATTTGTGTGCAGCACCGGCTGTGTCTTTGGCATGCATGAGTTGTGTATGCCACTTGTGATATGCATGCTAATTGAATGCCACATGTCCAGATTTTACAGTCTTTTGGTGACACTTGGCCAGCCACCTCAACCCAAGAGTACTTAAGCCTCCTTCCTCACCCGTGCCACTCATTCTTACTTCATTTCTCTTTCTTTAAGATACAAGGTGGGAAGAAGTGACTGTTGGTGGGCAGCCACTGTTGGGTGGGTGAGAGCTGTGAATAGAGGAGTGAAGAAGATATCATTATTTGGATCCATCACTGCTGTATGATAGTCGCAGGTATGCATGGAATTTATGCATGTAAAATGAGAATGAAAGTGTATGTGATGTAAGAAAATCTTTACGCCTTTTTATTTAGAAATTGGGGTTCTTGTCCTCTGATAATGGTGAATGTCAAGAATGAATGCATGATTCTAAGATTACGTAAGAAATGCATGCTATGTATGATTATGTGTGTGTTAACATTGTGAGATAAATGGTTGTTATCATGTGCCTCACCATGAAATGAAGATCATGGAATGTATGCTTGAGACATGTTGTATGCCACTGTGAAATTCCAGAAGTTTGCATGTTCTTATAAGAGGCTCTATAACAGTCAAATGTAGTTCGATTGACCTCAAACTACCCCCATTGGAAACATATACAAGTCTAGTAAAATGTTTGTTTTTACCCATTTCTGAAATTATTTACAAAAATGAAGATATGTTTCAAAATGGGAAGGTATATCATTGTTGACTGTTTTCTTGGATTTTCATTTATACCACTGTGGTCACTGATTTTAGCTAGCCAAACGAAGTTCATTTTCGGCCAAACTACATCCATTTGAAAGACCTTTGAATTGGATAAAGTTTGCATGTGGAAACTATCTTGAAAAGCTTCCTAGATTGAAAGTTATACCTTGCTTTATGAAGGTATGTCACTGTGGGCAGTATTGATGAAAATCAGAACTATCACCTTGTTTGCCATGAATTTTTGAATCACCAAATGGAATCCAAATGCTTTCAAATTTAAATTTATAGAAATATATACGTCTTGGATTAAACTTTTATTTTGTACCCGTTACAAGTTGCCTTACGGTTTGAATGTTATAATGATTTGAAGCAGGGTACGTTGCTGTCCACTGTACACGGCAGGTGGCAGTTAGTTAACCCTCATTTCCTTGAACCTTTAAGAGGTCAAACAGAATCCTAATGTCTTTAAACCACTCCCAAGTGAGGGATAGGTGTTTGCTACGAAATTGATTTTGGAATCAACTTCAAACTCTAATGGTCCAAAAGTTAGGACCCCAATTGTGAGCACACATACGCATGCATGATAATGAAGTTATGTGTTGCTATGACATGGAAGCATGATCATGATGAATGCTCTATTGTGATATGAATTGCCTGATTTTAATGATGCTTATACTATATGTGAATAGATACCTACTGTGTGAATGGTTGTATCATAATGCTTATATTATATGTAAATGGATACCTACTGTGTGAATGATGGTATCATGATGCTTATGTTATATGTGAATGGATACCTACTGTGTGAATGATGGTATCATGATGCTTATGTTATATGCTACTGTGTGAATGATGGTGCAGGTAGCTGCGATTTTTCCTGACTCCCCATGATTGGACGGGACTCAGGATGTGAGTAGTTGGGTGGGTCGCGCCCCCCAGATCTATGATGGCACTACACATTGGATCACCTAATGGTAGTGTAATGCCCTCTTGGCAAAAGGGCGCAAGGAGAGGGTAGTGTCTTATAAGGCTTCTGCCTATCGAAAACTCCAAAGCGTGCTGGGGATGTGTGTGTGTGTGAGGGCCTTACGATGTAGGTCTTCCACTTGTCATGGTCTACCCTCCTGAGTGAGGGTAGAAGTCCCAAGTTCAGGATTGGTTTAGCTTGACCGTTGTGGCTTGTAGATAGATCTATTTGCTTGACTTATTTATGCTTTTTGCATGAGCTTCTAACTGTAGTTGTGATTTGCTGTCTATAATACTCTACTTTAAGAAAAGTTATTGTGACTTATGCATTATGTATATTGAACTACCTTTCTGTTAGAGTGTTGAGAAGTATGTTGAAGAACCTTATTTGATACATGGGTATATGTATGTATATGTGTGTTGCATATTTGTTATCACTATCATGCTAGTTGGAATGCAATGGTTTAGATCTGCTTACTGGGCTTTTAGCTCATTCCATCTTAATCCCATAACTGTAGAGTGAAGGGTGGTGGCAACTGCGCTAAAGGTGGGGGGCAATTCGAGGGCTTGAAGCCCTGAGCTAAGAAGTTTGAGAAGCCGTTTTCCGAAGACCTTCACAATTTGTTTTGGTGGTTTCAACTATATGATGTATACTTCATTTTGTGTATTTGGGCCAGTAGTGCCTTGAAAAAATTATAAAGACATTTTGATAATGAGTGAAATGGTCGTAGCTTTTGGATTGATACTTGTTGATGAATCGATATATTCTAGTTTTCTTTCGTGGTTTGCTCTTGATTCCGTATTTTTATGCGTTGAGCCCTCCCACCAGAGTGATGTTTGCAACCTCCGGTTGTGACCCCGCGCCCTATCGCAATCCGGCAGGGTCATGGGGAGGGGTCGTGACAGGCCATGTCAGAAGTTTGCTATGAAATTTATTTATTTATTATTTGACAATATTTTAATAATAATCACTTGTTCTTTCAATATATCTTTTTTACAGTGGAACCCACTATCCTATACCAGAGCAAGTTGTTCAGAGTGAAGGTGTTGACATAGGTGTAGAATATGAGTATGATTTAGAAATCGAACGCCATATCGATGACATCGATCCGATAGAAGGCTCCATCAGGATTGACCGTTACGAAGTTGTACTTTGATAGGGCCTGGATTTTGATGATGTACAAGCATATCGTAATCACCTTATTGACTATGCCATATGCACAAAACTTCATTTTGAGGTTGATAAAAAGTGAGGACAGATGTGTATGGGTAAGGTGTGTTGCAGATAGGTGTTCATGGTGAGTGCACTATTGGAGGGTTAATACAACAAACTTCTTCAGGGAGAAGAAGTTTATAAACATGGACTCATGTATTAGTGCAATAGGCAGGGTTCATCAACTGCTTGCTAGAAGCCATTGGGTGGCAAGGAAGATCAAAGACTATTTCCACGATCAGCCCAATCTGATACCCAGAGATGTTATTAGTGATGCACAACATGAACATGACATCACGCTATCATACCAGCAAGCATGACGAGGAAAAGAGGCCGTATAAGAGATAAATGATGGCTCCCATGTGAAGGCATATGAGGATCTCGTCAAGTACTTGCATAAGAGCCACATCATTAACTCTAGAACTATAATGATTTTTCAGACAGATGATAAAGATAGGTATGAGCGCATGTTTATGGCCAATCGTCCATGTTTGCAAGGTTTTATATATGGTTGCAAACCATTGATGTGTATGGGACGTTTTTTTAAGGGACAATTTATAGTATTTGAGGTGCTCTCTTCATGTATATGCAATGGCATAACTATCATCTAGACTCCTCTGGTTGAGCCGGTGTGGGATAGGATGTGTATAACATGAGCTCTCCTCTAGTCAAGAACTCTCCCTTACTAGAATCGTTTTTTGCATCTCCCCATATTTGTCATTCACCTACATTTGCTCAGAGGACTCATCCGTACTCCTCTCCTCCCCTACATGCGGCTCAATTGGTCCCACCTCATCCTCAACCATTTCTTCAACTTATTGAGGACCTATTTTTGGGTAGTATAATCTCAATGTGCGTAATGCTTCCCTAATTAGGCCCAATTCTTTGAGATGTAACCATCACGTACAAGTTGTGTTGCATAGCCGATGTCCCTCGTTTGAATTGTCTTATGAAAATAGACCAGTGAGAGTTTTAAAAGACGCCTACAAATAGCTCAATATGATAATAGACAAGTGAGAGTTCTAAAATTAGTCTTATCATTTTACCTTCATCATGATAACTTTGAGGTCTGAATCTTAAGGGACGGGGTCTACATGGTAATGGATTAGGAGCCTAGTCCATGGTGTGTACTAATCGATGTATTCATGTGTCGACTTCCTATTAAACATGTCCTCTTCTACCTCACATAGATAATCTAGCCTACTCTACCATATTTCTATCTGAGCTCGAAGCTCGTCTGCCAAGTAAGTTGTCAGGACTCGTCCCATCACACTCTCTCCTCTCCCACTACAAGGGATATGTCGGTATCCCTTGGTGGAGTCCACACTGCTAGAGGAACACACGATCTAGCATGTGCCTCTCACAAAATGTGTCCGTATATGAGGATCGTGCATCACAAGGCAATATCCCGAACCTGAATGGCATACGCTTTGTCCTCTGGAGTTTCCGCTCCTAAATCAGGAAAATCATTATATGGGGTCCATATAACCTATCACAAAAAAAAAAAACAAGAAAAATCTAAAGTAAATAACCTGCAGCAAAAAGCTATTGAAATTTAAATAACAAGGTTAGTGAAAATGTTTTCTATAACATCATTTATCTGTGTATTAACGGTCTCCTGGTGACACACGAGACGAAAGTTGTGAGAGTTATCCTATTCTCTAGTAGGAGCCCACTTAAGGGATCTAGGAAACACTGTGTAGATGTATTTGGGCTTTGGGTACAATAGTTTGAAGTGCTCGTATGCCGGACACTGAAGTGCATACATATCATTCAAATATCATATAAAAAAAGTATTACAATCAAATATTTATCAAAACCTTTAAATATCTATTAAAACCTTTAAATATCTATCAAAACCTTTAAATAATAGTATTATCAACAAAAGAGTGGCTGATCCACTTGGGAGTTAGTGATCAAGATGAATAATCTTTTAACAATGATCAAAACAAATAAATTAGGGCGGCTGCACCCCATGCATACCGACCAACAGCATCGACATCCTCAAAAAGTTGCAAATTTAATGTAGATACAATACGGTATATTGAATCTGCAAAAATGGTGCAGTTAACTAGATACAAGAGGTAGGCACGGGAATGTTGTATAAGGGTGTGCCGGCTACAGTTGTGTGGCAGACTAAACTTCTTCCTCAACCATGTAAGCCGAATAATGGAATAGTTGGTACCTTCAAGGAGTTCTCCTAGCATCTGGACGATATAGCCACCATAGTTGTCCACTCTCCTAAAAGTTATAAGGGTACCTATCACCCTTATAGGAGAATTATGCATGCACCTTCAAGAGTAAGAATCATCTCTTCTACGTCTACATTAAAGTACCAGGTGTTCGTCTTTGCGCGCCACCTCTTGACAATAACATCCACTGTGCAAAGGTCCTTTTGAGTCATAGCAACTAGGGTTAGAGGATACAACCCTGATCTCGTGATCAAGTCTATTTGAACATTATTAGTTAGAGGCCATAATCTTAGTGAACTGGGCTTCTCATCAATCTTGAGGACCTTAACTCGTTCCTGAAATGGAATTTGTGATTTTAAACGCTAAAAAAAAGAAATTGATAACCAATATGATAGACAAAAAAATATGATTTTGAACATGTGTACATAGATGTCCTTCCCTGACCTTCTGTGATATGCAGTTATTTTGTCTTGTGAGAGATGTGGGAATACGATGACCTCCAAGCCAGCATACACCTTGGGCCATGGTCCTTGTTAAAAATCAATTATGAAACATTCAATTGAGCCCTACTACAATTAATGACAAAAAAATATCCCTAAAAAATCGATCATCTGTTTCCACTGGTAACAAATTACTGAAAATGTGAGAACCTAATGCTTTCATGATACTACTCGAAAATTCTACAGTATGGGAACCAAAAATGCAAAATCAGAAATAAGAAACCAAAATCTCATGATAAAATCTTTCAAGAAACCAAAAATACAAAAATCGTGAAACACATTCTTCAATAAGGTGCACTGGATTCAATTTGATCTATCATTTATGAACCAAAAACAAAATAGTAATAATAAAAAAAAAACAAAGCTACATATATTATCAAAACAAATATTCTTATCTTTGACTAATATAATCTTTTAATCCATTTGAAAATAAAACTTCTTAAATAACACATCAAATAATAGCAAACAACAGTCTCAAAAGGAACCAATCAATAATAATAATTTAAGATATGAAAATTCTCTGAGAAAGAACCAAACAAAAAGTTTTTCAAAATAAAATTTGGGAATCAAATAATAGCAAATAATTTAGGTGCTTGAGATTCAATGTTTTTAAGAAGAAAACAAAATGATGCTACAAAGACTTCTTCTAGACTTTCATCTATACAATGTGAAAACGAATCATAATCAAATCGGTAATAATAATAATAATAATAATAACAACAGAGCTCCTTACATTATCACAAATACTACAATAATGCTACAAAGATGCTAAAAAGAATTGGTAACTTATATCAACGATCATGCTCAACTGATGCTAAAAACAATTTGGGGAATAAGTTCTTACCTCAATAAAGAATGTCTGATCAGAGAATGTCCAATGAGGCAGAAGAGGGAGAGGGATCCCCAATGCGAGAGAGCGTCATATAGTAAGAATAGTTAGGGTAAAGGGAGCTCCAGTGAGAGATAGCACCAGAGAGGAAGAACGGTTAGGGTAGAGGGAGCCCTAGTGAGAAAAAGCGTCGGAGAGGAAGAACGACTATTTCAAATGGAATAAGGGATTTTATTACAAGTGAGATTTCCATGATGGTCTCACCGTATTTCAAGTGCCTTTGTATACAAATATAGTCACAGTTATATAAATATCGTTATTGTTTCCTTCATCAATGGGCATAAGAACCCTTAAAGACCATCACAGCTATTTAAGTGCCATGCCTAAAAACATTGAACCACCTATGATTATTACAGTAGTGTGTCTATCGTGTCTTCATGGATCTAAGACTACCGTATAATTTACTTTGGTAAAAAAAATGAAAACAGTGAAGAAAAGGTGTTTGGACGAGGTTTTCAAAAGTTTGAGTTTTTTTTTCAATAATCCAAAAAAAAGGTATATTTTCTATAATTACGCCCCTTTTTTTTTAACCGCTAATAAGTATATAAATATACATATATATAAAAAAAGATAGAGAACAACTCCTTAATTTCAACAAAAACCAACCTAGACTCCTAAAACACAACATAACTTTGAACTACAAAGACCTTACTCCACCAACTACTGACCTCATAAAGAAACTTCAAAAGGCCTCATCCTCTCCGACCTCATACCAACCTAGGCTTCTCACCGTCACTCCCACGAAGCACCATCCCAAACCTCACAAGCCAGGGTTGGGGTGACACAGCTTGCTCTGTCAGCGACCGGAAGAGAATCGATAACATCATGGAGACAAATCAGTAGGTGTCGACGCATAACCAGCGACGAAAAAGTAGGGTTTGTAAGATTGGACAAATGAGAATTGGGAAGGAGATGAACCAAAAGACGAGGAAAGTCAAGCCCTTCCTATCAATGCAATAGCTTTGGGGCAAGTTATGTGGTTCTACAGCAACCAAATTGCTCCTAAAGCGAATCAGCTACTAGAAAGAAAGTTGTAGCCGTTAAGATATTTGATTTTCTTTTTTAGCTCCTAAAGCTATGGAACCTAAGCAACTACTAAAAAGAAAGTTGTGAAAGACGAGTGGAAATATAGAAAACCCAAGAAGAGGTGAGGGAGAATTCGGTCCCAGTAGATAAGATGTAGACAGTCCCAGTGGGGCGTGAGGCCCTTGTTTGGATAAATCACATATGTGGATAAGTGTATTGTACTAAATTAAAGTTTTAGCCACATGTGTGTATGAGAAAATTAATTTTCTATAATATTATTTATATTATAGAATTTCAACCAACCAAATTTGAGGGCCAAAAAGTTTTTATGAGCGTGTATTGATATGGCTTATGACACATTGTGATGCACTAAAATACCATGTGATACAGTGCGTAAAATAAGCGTTTCCAAGTAAAAGTGACAATTCACTAAGAAAGAATACGGAATATGAAAATATGACTCCCCACAGTGATTTTGAAATCAATGGACAACATCAAGTTTTCATAAAATGAATGGTAATAATGCATCTAAAATTAGGGTTTTACATAAAATAAAAAGCACATGAAAAATATTGAAGGCATTTTGAGTATTACTGACAAAGGTGAACAAATGTCACCCATCTTACGATAGAGAAGTTGGCGTCTCAAATTATAGACCTAGAGCTATCAGGGGTCTTGCAAACCTGGTCCGTTTCTAGATCTACTATCGACACGAGCTATAGATTCCACCTAACAGATTTTAAAAAGTTTAAATTTTTTAATTAAAACAAAGAAATAAAAAAAATAATCAGAAGAATAAAATAATAAATAAATAAATAATAAACAAAGCAAAAAGGAAGATCACATACATGATAAATCTAAAGTTGGGAACCATATTAGGACTACGAGTTGATTCACACCTTTTGATAGCTTCTCTTACTTTTTTGGAACATAACTTTAAAGGTTTTAGATCTAGGAGAGCTTGTTCTTAGGATTTTTTTATTTCAGAGAAATTTTGAGAGGATTTAGGCTTAGGGTCTCTAAGGTTTTCTAAAGATTTTTCTTGATTTTCTAGAAGTTTTCTCTAATTTTCTAAGAGTATCCTAAGGATTTTTGTATGAATTTCCTAATTTTCTGGACTTTTCCAAAAAATTTCTTAGTTTTCAAGGTATTTCTAAGTGTTTTCCCTAATCTTCGGGGGGATTTAGGATTTTTCCTATTTTTCTAAAAACTTTTGGACGAAGTTTTTAGTGAGTTTCTAAGGGGGATCATAGGGGTTTGTATAGATTGGGGTTCAAAGGATTTTTATGAGGAATATTCCCCAAATTTCTAAGGATTTACATGTCAAAACTTGTCCAAGAACTGGCTTAGGTCACCCTAGAAAGGTTTCAAAAAAATTTGGAATTTTTCGGGGTAAAATTTGCCTGAAAATCTATGTGAGTTGCGGTGACTCGTACATGGACCAAACTATTGTTTTTCTGAACAGTTTCATTCAGACCATAACTTTCTAACGGTAAATCAGATTCATGTGATTCTTAGATCGTTGGAAAGCTTGTGACCTCCTCTATACTTTTGAAACAAAGTTTTGTCGAACTTGAGTTACGTTTGAGGGGTATACAAGGTTAGGACTTCAGAATATCGATTTCATATTTTTGGGTATCGAATCAGTGTTTAGGTCAGTTTTCGAGGTTCATAAGGCTCAAGGGTGTCTAAGATGATTGGGTGAATCTGGAACAAAATTTAGGGGTCAAATTTATCCACTTCGACTCAAAACGCATTTTAATCTCATTAAGAATGCCCCACTCCACCTTGTCATTATACCTTTTCCATATCTAGTTTTAATAGCAAATCCAGACTCCTAAGATAATATTCTAGAGTTGATACATTCCAGAGCTATTAGAACACTATCTGTAATGAGACTATTTCAAATAAAAGCTAATTGTGGCCTAGATATAAGCAAAGGCAAGCACTTCTTCAGCCGCTCAGCTAACACTTTGGCAATGATCTTGTTAAGGCTATTCAACAAAGTAATGAGTTTAAGATCATTAAGACCTGCAATGACATCCTTCTTTGGTATTAAGACAATGAATGTTGATTTTATAGTTTTACTAACGTGGCCATTATCCATAAATTCCTCCATCATATCCCATAAATCATTCTTTAATAGTCCCCAAAAGTTATGAAAAAATATGAGAAGGAAGTCATTAGGCCCTGGAGACTTGTCTCTAGACAGATTGAAAACTGCTACTTTCAATTCATCCATTGAAATGGGTCTCTCAAGCTCTCTTACATCATGTTCATTCAAAGTCTAAAAAGGTACCCTCCTTTTGCAAACACCAAAGGAATTTTCACAAGAAAAATATTATTGATAATGCTGGACTATCTTATTTTCCCACCCAACCACATCATCTTTGTTAACATCATCAAAGTGGATATTTGAAATATCATTCTATCTTCTCTTACCATTCGCAATCACATGAAAGAAACCGGTATTATTATTTATGCAAATAATTATTAAGCTCGTTCTTCTCCACCAATAACTCTTCTGTAAGAACGCCATTAATTTGAATTTGCTGCTCAATTTGAGTAATACTTTGAATGGTTCCTCAATTTTATTTTTCAGATAAAATCTAGTATTTTCTACCATTCAATCAGCTTATATTTCACATTAAGTAATTTTATGTGCATTTTACATCCACACATGTCAATCACCATAATATTCTCCAAAATCTGTTTAATGAGATTTCCTCACATCGGTCTCATTGAGCCATACAATATCCATCCTAAAGGTCTCGACCCTAGAAACACATTGGACATGTTTAACCAGAAAGGGTGATTGTTAGAGGACAACTTTAAAAGTGAATTACATTTACCAAAGGAAATTTTCTTTCCCATTGTACAGACACCAAGAATCTATCCAACTTACTCACTACCAAGTAAAGCAAACCATTATTAAACCATGTGAAGTGACTCTCATTCACAGGCAAATCCATCATATCATTGTGAAGTTATTTAAAAATCTCATATGAGTCATATGGGATGTTAGAAGATGTCTCATTAGGCCTCCTTATGAGATTGAAATCCCTCCCCAGACAAGCAGGCAAATCAAAATTAGCAATAACATAATTCAAATCTTTTAAAAACTCTTCTTTGAGAGTGCCCACATTAGGCCATACACATTAAAAAGCCACCATCTAAATTTTGAAATAGGCCCCTAAAAACCAATCCTCAAAGCCTTATCTTTTTTAACAATTTCAACACTATTTAGAACATAAGGGTCAAAATGTCCACAAACCCCCCTGAAGCACCATTGAAATCCAACCCACAAAATTGAACATAATTTAATCGCCATAAACCCCTTAAATCACGAAGAGAAGGACTAGGCATTTTAGTTTTTGCAATATTACAACGTCATAACTAAATTTGGAAGCCAAAAAATGAACCTCATTTTTTCTTCATTGCTCGTCTGGTCCTCTCGCATTCCAACTAAGGATCTTCATGGGAAAGTTGAGGAAAATGCTCACAAAGCAGTGTCTTCCACACTAGTCGACGAGTCTCAAGGTGCAGTAGATGACACCGAAGGCTCTTCAGAAATTTCATTTCGTTGTCATTGTTGATGATGATCACACCACCATTATTCTGAGTACTACTGGTAGCAAACCTTCGAGCAGTGAGCCGGGCAGAAGACTGAGTGGGCTTGGAAATGAGTTTAGCTTCCCCTTTGTTTTCAACTTCATTGTGCATACTTATTTACACATTCTTTTTTGCCTTCTCCTCCATCTTACCTTTCTGGATGATCTGTTTTATGGCCTGGTCCACAACATCCAAAGGGGTAAGAAAGGAAACCCCCATATCATCCAACATTTTGCTAGTTGATTCCTGGCTACATTCGATATCATTGTCCGCACTATCCTCTTGATTCCCAGACTCTAGTGATCAGTTTGCTCCATCATAGATTCAGTAGGCAAAAAATTCAGAGGAACATTCATAGCTTCTTCATTACAATTTTCCATCTCATAGTTGTGCTCCAGAGAAACGAGATTAGGCCCACTCACCAACAATCTCAGAAGCAGGCTGTGGGTCTGAAACCACCACTTATCTCTTCTAAATTTTCAGGCAACTTCCTAACAGTTGTTCCGCCATTTTTGGCATTTTTCATAGCCATTCTAAACAGTAGATAACACCTTTGCACCATTGCTTGCTGCAATGAATTCCAAGAAACAGCAAATGAAATCACAATCTGTAAAAACAAAGTGACTTACAAAGATTTCAATGAGCGTCCAGATTTTTCTCTTCTCCAAGAAACTGCCTTCACATCAAAGGTAACTTTCTATATTTGCAGGGAGCCACCTGCACATTTCATTAAGACAAGTGGTTTAAAAAACGGATCGGTGCCCCTGAACCCCAAAAACCCATTTGGACCGGTGAATCGACATTTCAGATCGGGAATGGGGGGAAATCAACAATTTTGTCTCAAAAAATCTTTAAAAAATCACTAAAAATCTTTAAAAATAGCATTATTTTAATTTCTACAAGAATTTAGGAGTGGTGCATTACATATTTTCATTACTTTGTAAAAATAGGTGATTACTGAGACATTGTTTTTCTATTTGGATATCTGTATAATTAAAATAAATAAATAAATAAATAAAATATAAGACTTGGTTATCATGTAATTAGTATAATTATTAATTACATTATTATAATAAACGTGATTCAAAAAACAAATGTATGACCCTCACAAATAAATAAATCTAATCTAATAATTAGTGTGGATAGGAATATAGAATTTAGAAATATAAATTTACAATAATATTTTAATAAAATTAAAAAAAATAAAACAAATTTATACTTGCAATGTGAGGTAACTAGTTACAAACACTTCCATACTATAAGATTAAAAAAATTAATTTCCTACAATTAGTATCACATCAAAGTATCAAAAATATATATTAATTCGTTTTACTCATCCAAATTTATTACCATCTAACTAACTATAATAATATATATTGAAATTGAAGTTGTTGGTTTATAACTTTATATTTTATAATTATTTTATTATACAAATAAAAATACAAAAAGGCTTATAATATCATCTAATTTAAAAAATCTTATTTACAGTTATAAGAAAAAATAATAAATTACAAAATTTATAATATAAATAAATTAATAAATAATAAATAATATTTGGTTATTAATAAATTAAAAAAATTTATATTTGCAATGTGGGATAATTGATAAAGCAACTTGAAATAAATTTTAAAGTGGTATGAGTTAGTGTTATTTTTTTCTCTTAAAATATCCTCAAAACTATTTTTTTTAATATTTAATAGACTAGAATTAGTATTATTTTTTTATTTTTTTAATATCTTATGAGCTAGTACTAATTTTTTAATCTTAATTAACTAATTAATTAATTATTAATCATATAATGAAATAATCCCATGAGATAATAGCCTAATAGAGTTTTTATGTTTTTTTTGAGCAAATAAATTTGAATTTTTTTGATAAAAGATAAAGATGATGTGCACGCAATTATTATTTTTAATAATAAATTTTTTTTTTATCGTCTTATTTAATTTTTGCCATCGGGCGCTTCTTACTCTTGATGGGTGTACATGAGCGTGCGTGCACCATCGCACTCCACTTTGTTGTGCTGGCAACCACCTACACCATCGGCTGCTTTTTAAAATTGATTATCGCATCGTACACCATCGGGAGATAATTTACCCCACATCGAAGCCTTGTGGGAAACACCAGTACTATAAATAATCAAATATGCAGCGGCCTTTTAAGCCGTCCCCATGAGGCGTGTGCGTGTTGTGCATGCCAACGTAGCGCCCATGAGGCCATGCGTGTGTGTGTTGTGCATGCCAACGTAGCGCTTATGTTTAGGACTCGACGTTTTTGGCGTATTTCACTTGAATTGAATCAACATAAGGTGATCGATGACTTGTGGTGTATTTCATTTCAATTTAATTGACTTGTGGCGTATTTTACTTCACTTGAATTTGAATTGAATCAACACAAGGTGATCGATGACTTGTGGTGTATTTCACTTCACTTGAATTTGAATCAACACGAGGTGATCGAGAATCAACACAAGGTGATCGATGACTTGTGGTGTATTTCACTTCACTTGAATTTGAATCAACACGAGGTGATCGATGACGTTTTTGACGTATTTCACTTGAATTTGAATCAACACAAAGTGATCGATGACTTGTGGTGTATTTCACTTCACTTGAATTTGAATCAACAAGAGGTGATCGATGATTTGTGGTGTATTTCACTTCACTTGAATTTTGAATCGAATCAACACAAGGTGATCGATGACTTGTGGTGTATTTCACTTGAATTTAAATGATTTTAGATGACTTGTGGTGTATTTCACTTGAATTTAAATGATTTTAGATGACTTGTGGCGTATTTCAATTGAATTTAAATGATTTTAGATGACTTGTGGCGTATTTCACTTGAATTTAAATGATTTTAGATTGACTTGTGGCGTATTTCACTTGAATTTAAATGATTTTAGATGACTTGTGGCGTATTTCACTTGAATTTAAATCAACAACTCATTGGAGATCGATTTTAGATGACTTGGCGTATTCACTTGAATTTGAATCGAACTACAAGGTGATCGATGACTTGTGTGTATTCACTTGTGTCGATTCGATGACTTGTGTGTATTTCACTTGAT
>NW_006499920.1:1445280-1467267 GCF_000471905.2 Amborella trichopoda | reverse complement strand
GATCCGGTTTTTAAACCATTGGTCTAACCTATTGCCTATATAACCAATTTCAGTGATTGCATTATGAAAAGTAAACTAACATTGCCTAGAAGACTGTTTTAGACCATATAAATATTTCTTAAGTTTATATACTTTGTCTTCTTGGCCTTTAATTACATATCCTTCAAGTTGTTTCATGCATATATCTTCTTTTAATTCTCCATTTAAGAAAGCTATTTTGACATTCATCTGAAATTATTCTATATCATAATATGCAACTAATGCAAGGATGATCCTAATAGATGAAAATTTGGCTACTAGGCAATAAGTTTTTACATAATATATGCCCTCCTTTTGGGTAAATCCTTTAGCTATCAACCTAGCTTTATACTTATCAATGGATCCATTTGCATTAAGCTTTTTCTTTATTACCTATTTGCAACCGATGACTTTTTTATCTTTTGGGACGTCAACCAACTCCCAAACTTAATTTCTTTTAATAGAATCAAGTTCACCATCCATGGCTTGAGTCCACTTAGTTGAGTCATGTGAGCTAATAGTTTCACTGTAGCTTTGAGGTTCATCTATTATATCCTCACTCATTGAAGAGTAATTATCTTCATTCATAAATACATAAAATTCTTTTAAAGTCGTAGGTGGGGCTCTAGTTCTTTTAGGCCTTTCTGGTATACTTGATTCAATTGAATCATTCTCACCAAATATAGAGGGAGTATGAGAAACAGGGTCTTCCACACCCTTATCTTTATCAATTTCATGTAAATCAACACGCTTATTTAAAATATTTTCATCATCTATATTTTTTAAGAAATGAGCATCACAACTCTCTATTAATGATCTAGTATCATGGTTATATAATCTATGCCTTTTAGAATTTTTTGAATAACCTATAAAAGAGCATTTTATAGTTTTACTTTGTAATTCATTTCTATTTTATGGTGGTATAAACACATGTACCTAAGAACCCCAAACTTTCAAGATAGTAAGGTCAGGTTTCCTACCTGTCCATAATTTATATGGGGTCAAGTCTATAGATTTAGTTGGGACACGATTAATGATATATAGTACAGTGTTGAGAGCCTCACCCCTAAATGATGTGATAAATTTGAATGACTCATCATGGACCTAATCATGTCCATTACAGTTCGATTTCTCCTTTCAGCTACACCATTTTGTTGTGGTGTATATGACATAGTTGTTTAATGAATTATACCATGCTCCTTACAAAATTTGGAAAATAAAGCGAAGCAATATTCACCTCCCCTATCTGTTCGAAGAATTTTAATGTCTACCTAACTGATTTTCAACCTCAGCTTTATATTATTTAAATGTTTCTAATGCATCAGATTTCTTACTAATTAGGTATACATATACATAACATGAATAATCGTTTATAAATATTATGAAATATTCCATACATTGATGTGTTTTTCACATTTAATAGGCCACATGTATCAGAGTGAACAATACTAAGTAGTTCGCTAGACTTTTTCCCTTTAGAGAAATGCTTCTTAGTTAATTTACCAGAAATACAAGGCTTGCATGTTTTGAACACAATTTCTCCTAAATTGGGGAGCAAGCATCTTTTAACCATTTGATTCATTTTGTTTTTATGTATTTGTCATAATCTTAAGTGCCATAAATATGGATCATCCATACATATAAAAGCATCAAGGTATCAATATAACCAGAAAATTACGAACTTTCATTAATATTCGTCGGTATAAATTGTCAACTTTAGTACCATATACCAATGCTCTAGAATGCTTCCCAATGATAACCGACCAAACTTGAACGTTATTTCATAACCCTTGTCGTCTAACCTAAGGACAAAAATCAAATTGCGCCTCATATTGGGCTCTTACAGTGTATCAGTCAATAAGAGATTTATTTCTCTTGGTAAACACAGCTTGAAAGTACCAACACCTAGTACATCGCAGTAGGTGTTATTTTCCATATAAATCCGCTGGTTACCGGCTGCAATCTCTTTCAATTCTGTGAATCCGTCCTTGGTCCTCGAGACATGTCAAGTGGAGGCTTAGTCAACCCACCAATTTCTCAGGTCATGATCGGCAACTATTGATTATAGAACTATGCAGATCAAGTCATTTCTCTTATTTTGATTATTTTGAGCATGGTTGTTATTTTTGTTCTTATTTTTATTTTTCAGCTTAGGACAATTAAACTTGATGTGACCAATTTTCTTACTATAAAAACAAGTCTTCTCAACCTTATTCTTTTGATTTTTAAAATTTCTCTCTTTTCCCTTATACCTATTTTTTTTCTGATAATTGAAACGTTTCTTGGGGATCTGAGAAGATGAACTTTGGGCAAAGTGGAGCTCATTTGACTTCTTCCTCATTCTTCTTTCAACTTCAATACTAAGATGCATGAGAAGATTTAACATGGTTATCCCATGTGCAGAATGGTTTAATGCAATTCCAACAAACTCCCAAGATTGAGGGAGATTGTTAAGGACAATAGACAATTGCATGAGATCGGGGACTGGATTCCCGGCTGCAGCAAGGTCCTTTGCGTGCACTGTCATTTTATTGACATGCTCGATCACTGAGTCTGTTTCTTTCATTATACAAGAATTGTATTTTTCTAACAACAATTGTACATAGGTCTTAGAAGTAGTCCCATACTTTTCAGATAGGGTGCCCATCATACTTTAAGCTGGGGTGTAATCCTCAAAGACTCTAATTAAATCATCTTCCATAAAAGCTCAACATAGTAGTCATAGCAACTATGTCATCTTCTAACCATTTTTCAAGTCGCCTTCTGGCTTGACCATTGACATTAGGCTTTAAAACTGGTGGTTTTGTTTTTAGGACATAATCTACCCTATCTTAAAAAAGAATATATCCTATTTTTCTTTTCCACATATAAAAATTGGTCCCATTGAGTTTTTCAAGTTTAGATAGTTCTGACATGAGTAGCCTAAATGTCATTTTAAATTTTTTTTTAGATAATACCTAAAAGTTCAAATTTTTTTATTGTGTTTAAGAAAGAGTTGTCTGCTAGTTAAATCACTGGGTTTGCCGACTCTCACTGAGCTGAGACCTCGAAAGAAAAAATTTCTCGAACAATTTATGTATGCACTGCTGTGATGTAACAAAAAATTAACAAAGTAAGGCAACAACTACTTTATGTCAAATCTTGCATAAACTAAGTTTTATAAATATATGAATATGTTTAGCATAAGAGAGAGAGTCTACAATGATATTTGATATTTTCAACAAAAATATGGCATTGCATAATCATAAAAATAATGAATTCACAAAATCAAGATCATGAAATTTTCTAACTTAAAAAAAAAATGACAAAGCATAGAATAATTATGCAATGCAATGATAATTATTATGCAAATAAAATCTATGGAAAATCCCTAAATCATAAGCCACAAAAAAAAATGCATGCAGTTGATATAACAACCCTTACTTGAATAGTTGTTGTATGCATAACAATTTTCAATAATTCAATAAAATTATCACTAATTTTCAGCAATAAAATATAGAAGAAAGAAAGGTACAGGCCAACTAATTTTCAGTAATTATATGTCTCTTTGTCTCTCTCTCTCTCTCTCTCTCTCTCTCTCTCTCTAAAATTACACTAGTAACTCTATATATCTCTCTCGCTCTACAATTAAGCAGCAAATTTTATCTTTAATTTAAATTTATTTTATTTTATTATTACAGAGAGAATTACCACTTCAATTTGGCCAAGTGGTTAAGGTGTGTGGTTGCTATGTGCACGAGGTTTAAAAAAAAAGAGCGAACTCTTTTTGAGTTAAAGAAGAGCAAAAGCAAAAAGGCGAGAAATTTACTGAAATGCAGTGAGTTTCATTGTGATAATCAATGAAAAAGAAAAAACATGTTAAAAAAGGGCTTGGTAAGAAAAAAAAAAAAAAACGCTTAACTTCTGCTTAGGTAAATATTAATGGGCAAGCTTTCTATGCTTCCCCTACAGTATAGAAGTTCTATCCTCCTCCTTATCCAACCATCCATTCTGAATGTAGGGCTAAGATTGCCCCAATCACAATGTCACACCTGTACACTATTTTAGTTTTAATTTATTTCTATAAACTATTTTGACACCAAAATCTGGACGTCCATTCCTCTATTAAACTCGCAGTAGCGAAAAATATAAAAAAATATTTTTAATAAAATAAAATGACCAAAATACCCTTAAAAATTGCAAGGGGTATTTTGATCATTATTTTTTATTTAAATAACGATCAAAGTGACCAAAATACCCCTAAAAATTTCATGAGAAGATGGCGTGTACCAAATTTCATATTCATACAATTTGTATAAAATAAAATAAAAATAAAATACTTTGAAATGTCGAATCTAAGATCAAATGGTGAGTGACTCTCTTGATTAAAATTGGACAGCTGGATGGTAGCGGAGGATAGAACTTTATACTGTAGGGGAAGCATATAATTCACTGCAAGAGCTAAGTATCTATCCAAATATGTACGAGATCTATCAGTCACCGACTTGCTATATACAGGAACAATGAATCATACAATGGCTATCTATGTATGAGCGTCAATAACCTTATCAATAAGATATATGGGTATCAAGAACAATGACTCAACAAGTTATATATGAATCATGTCGGCAAGAAGGTGAATTAAGAGTAGAGGATTATGAAAAAGAAAAAAAGAGAAAAAAAGATATATATAAATAAATAACAATGGATCAATAATTTTATCAATAACTTTATCAATAAGAGGTTAAGATAGGGGTAGTAAAATACCGTACACCAAAAAATCATCAACAATGGAAAAAATTACGACTCATACAATTGTGATTCATAGCTCAAGCGACAGCTGTAGAGAGCCAAAATTGAGAATAAAAAATTTACAGCAAGATATATGTGAATGGCAAAGCACAATATCAAAATTACTGTAAATTAAACTCAAGATAAAATACCAATAAAAATGAAAAATAGAACTTGAGATCTGTAGGTTATGAGCCCACGACAACTTCTGATACCAATGTTGAACTCTCAGGATTAGGGGTAGTGTCGTGAGACTATCGATCGCAGAGATTAAACATTTAACAGAACTGTGAGAACTCTGTAAATTTTTATGTACCTCTCCATGGCCATGAAACCCTTCTTAAAGAGGGATGGAGGAGGCCGTTCTCCAACGTTCGGCTTCCTCCTAAAATCTCTGAAAAAAAGTGGCCCTGTAATCTTGAGAAGTGGGTAGTTACTTTTTAGCCGTTAGATAACGACACTTTCTCTCTAAGAAGCCTCCCTATTTTAGTGATAAACATTCAATTATAAGAGAAAAAAATATTGCACGTTTAAAGACCCCATGGCCACACACACATACCAACAAGCACCACGTGTTCCTCCCAAAATGTTGTTTTTGCAACTCTAGGATTGTGCCATGGCGGACCTAGTACACTTCCAAGGATCCCTAAGAAGCTTTGTTTCATCAAGCTTCCTCTTTCTCACTTTAGTCCAAATAGATTCACACCTTTGTTCAAATATTGTCCTTTATAGTTTTGACTACATTGCCCCTCGACAGTCACATCCACCACCATGAATTCATCTTTTCCAACAAATAATCTAATGAAAAAAGTTTATATAAGGTTGCAACCTTAAAATGTAGAATTACAGATGCACCTCAAAAGTCCATCGGAAAAGGTTGTTTTAAGGTTGAAAAAACCTCTAATTGATCATCTTGATAACGAGATGTATGAATATGAAAAAAAAAAAATATTTTGAGTCCCAAAAATAGTGCATCTTACAATACATTATCTAGACCGTCTATTTTCAAGATTTTCATATGTTTATAGATCTACTTGATTTTAATCATTTTTGAAGTATAAAATTTTATCGTTAGATATGAAAATAGATTTTGAGTAATCCTAAAAACTTTTTTACCAAAATTACATATAATAATAAAATTTGGAGGTGCGACTTAATTGGATCTTGCAACCTTATAGAAACTACACCTTAATCTAAGTCTCTTCGGCAACAAAAACTCCTACGAACTTTGACTCGCTCAAAAACTATGTTAGGTCCCTTTACCAAATCCCAATAAGCGAAGGAATTCCCCACTCCATTCATACGGTTCCAAGTCGGTTTTTAGCCATTGGAGGACCGGCTCGATCCACCGGTGCAAATTTCAAAACATTTATAAGAAAGTACCACATTAATTTGTCCAAATAAGTTATTAGAGCATATCCAGCATATGTATGCTACACTTTTGTCTATTTTGCTTATCAAGGCACGTTAATTTGGTTCAAATAAAATGCAAAAATAGGATTGTATGCCATAAGATTGATTGTTTGAAACCCTGCATGCACCTCATGCTGTCAGATGTTGACTGAGATGGCTGTGAGATGTGCAATTTCTCCAAATCACCTCATGCCGCCCGATGTTGGCTCAGATGGCTGAGATGTGCAATTTCTCCAAATCAAAATTTTTATTAGGCCAATGAGTACACAATCAAAGTAAAGGGCACCTTCAAATAGTGTCAAGAGATGTGGTTTCAATTATGGAAATCTTTGTGATAGCATTAAAATATATTTTTAAAATAATATAGATCGAGCAAAACTTGAAAATCTTGAAAATTGATTGTCCAAAAATGTGTTACAAGATGCATTGTTTTCAAAACTTGAAATCTATTTTTTTCTCATATCCATGCATATTGATGTCGAGATGATCAAAGATATTTGAGCATCAAAACAACCTCTTCTAGTCAAATTTTTGAGGTGAGCTCTAATAAGATTGTTTACAGGTTCGGCTCTTTATAAACTTTTTCCCTTACCCAAAGATCATAATTTACACAAGAACAAGGGCCTTAAGGCCTAGAAATGAGGGCGAGAAAGGAGTTGAGGGCGGTATGGGATGTTCCGCCCTCCGCCTGTCGGGCAGAATCCCTCAGCCTCAACGCCTTCTCTCTCACCTCTGACCCCTCTTCCGACGCCATTAGACTCCTCACTGCTCTCTCCACCGCCTCCGCAATCACGAATCCGTCCCCCTCATTCAACTCCCTCACCGCCACTCCCATCCCGAGAATTTTAGTCACGAGATGCGAGTTTGCCGGTTGGTCTGAGTGCATCGGCCAGGTCGCAATCGGTACACCCATAAAGATGCTTTCCATGCACGAGTTCCACCCACAGTGGCTCAGGAACCCGGCCGTCGATGAGTGACCCAGTATCTGGAGCTGTGGAGCCCAGTCCCTCACAATGAATCCTCTCCCCTTCACCCTCTCCTCAAAGCAGTCCGGCAGACTTCGTGGCTCTTCAGAATCGTCCATGGCTAATATGTCACCCTTGTCGGCATGCCTGAGCACCCAAAGGAAGGGCTGCCCACTGGCCTCGAGCCCCTCCGCGAGTGCTCTCACCTGCGGTGCTGATAGCGATGATATCGTCCCGAACGAGACATACAATACCGATTCCTCTGCCTGCTTGTCCAGCCACTGTATGCAGCCATGTTGTCTTTCTTGCTCTTGAGGGCGTGGGCTGAGAGGTAGGATGGGGCCGACTGCCCATGCTTTATGCGGCAGCTGCTGTAGAAATTGACCTTCGATCGCTTCAAAAGTGTTGTACAGGATTCCCTGATCAAATTTCAGGGGCTGCTGCCTACGTGCAATGGAGGCCGCAAAGCCCTCATAGACACAAAGTGAACTGGGGGGCAGAACCCTCAAGCTCTCGCCATGCCCAAGTAGATGGACTAAGCCACAGGCACTGACACATCGATAGCCATATGCCTCCGCATTGGGGGTCCTGGAAGCAGCAGCAGCAGCAATAGAGACGAGCGGATCATGCACCACAGCCACACGACCGTAATTTCGGGCGAGCGAGCGAGCGAGCGGACAGGGTCGCCCAGGGGGCCGAGAAGGTACTGCGTGGAATCCAAGATAGACTGGAGGTGCGCTGGGAAGTTGTGGGCGGAGTCTGGGTCCGGGGGTGAGATGTGGGAGGGGAAGGAGATGGAAGGAGAGGTTGGCGATGGCAAAAGGGTCCCAACCCTCTGCTCGTTGCGTGGCTTGCCGCATGTGGGTGTCTGAGCACGCGAAGACCACGCGAAGGCCGCACTCGGCTAGCGAGCGGGCGAAGTTGAGCAACGCGTTGAGGTGGCCTTGGATCGGGAATGGCACCATCAGCACCACCACTCTCGACCTGCGTCCATCCAAGCCCTTCTTTGTAGGTTGCATTACATCACTCCCCTATGCATATTCATATACATGGGAACAGATTGCTTGACCTTATCATCTTTTGCCTTGTTTTGTTTTGTCAGTGCAAACCGATTGGCCTAAAACATTAAAAAAATTATTGTTTAATTGGTTTTCTTTCTAAAAGACACTATATCAAATTTTAAAATAGAGAAACTATTTCAAAATTTTAGATAGAGAAACTACCTCAAACTTTACGTTTTAGAGTGTGAAAACATCTTAAAATTTAAGAGAGTAACTATATCAAATTTTAGAGAGAAAAACACATAAATTTTTTTAGAAAAAAAACCTATTGCAAAAATTTTTAGAGAGAATTTATCTCAAATTTTAGCTTTTAGAAAGATAAAGTATATTAAAATTTGAGAGAAAAACGGTTATATTTTAAAGAAAAAAATTGCTTTAAAATGTTTCGAGAGAGAAGCTATCTCAAAATTATTGAAGAGGGGACTATCTCAAGTTTTAAATTTTAGAAAGAGTATCTTAAAATTTTAGAAAAAGAAACTATATTAAATTTTAGAGAGAGTAAATCACCTAAAATTTTAGAGAGAGAAATTATCTTTTTTAGATAGACAATTTCAAATTTTAAATTTTGGATGGAAAGTATCTTAAATTTTAGAGAGATAAACCATATAAAATTTTAGAGAGAGAAACTATCTCAAAATTTTTATAAATACACTATCTCAAATTTTGAGTTTTAGAAAGATAGTATATAAAACTTGTATAGAAAAATTATATGAAGTTTTGTTACCAAACAATAAACATAGAAGTGATTACAAAGAAACCATGAATTTTGTATGGTTTATCCAAACAAGACATTTGATGAATCCACATTTGAGGAATTTTTCCTTAATTTTGAAAATCCATACATTTTTTTGGATTTCAAATATCTAGGATTCCTATTTTCCTCGAATCCAAACGAGCATCAACCACTCTTGGTAACGTGCTAACGTATAAACCGAACTCGTGATGCACGATCTGTCGTGCTAAAGTATTCTTTTCGTATGACTTTGCAACATTGCACTACCCAGGGCTTTATTATAAGGAGAACTGTTAGGACTGTCCAAGCCTGCACTTGTTACGATGCGGGATTGGAGATCTACGCCATCCACCAAGGAAAATGTAGATCTGCATCATAAATAAGAGTCTTAAAAAAAAATAAAAAAATAAAAAAGCAAAGAAAAGAAAAGAAAAAAGAGAGGTAAAATCAACAATTCAAATATTTTTTTTAAAAAATATCATTTCTAATTTTAAAATTTATTTATTTTTACAGATTAATAATCTATGTATTAAACATTATATATTTTTTTAAAAAATTAAGATTAAATTCTATTTAGAAATAAATTATGAAAGGCCCACATTTGTGTGTCCGTGGACTCATAGAAATCGTGTCCTTAATTTATGACAAACTTTCATGTTCTATTATTAAATGCCATATCTGCAGCTTTATTTTTAGGAGAAATTACAGAAAAAACCCAAGACCACACATCCCTTACTTTTTTTTCTCAAAAAAGCTATTCTATAAAATTACCTCTCAAGAGAAAAATTTCACTTGTTTTAGACAGAAATGCTCTTCTCGTACATAAAAATCATTTTGGCCAGATTTGACGTGGACTTTTAGAACCTAGTACCACATTGCCGGAGCACACCATCACATTGGCGAAGCATACAAGTGCCGGATTACCCTAAGACAACTACAGGACCGAAACTGAGTAGTGCCGAACCTCGTAGTGCTGGAGCCCTAGAATCTAGTAAGCCGGACCGCCTTTTGCAACTGTTGTACCGCCCTTTGTAACTGCTTGACTGGACTTACATAGTGCTAGAGCCCTATTGCCGGACCGCACTTTACACAATGCTAAAGTCTTACCGCTGGATCACATAAAAAAGTAAGGGAGGGTAGTCTAGGTAATTTTTTATTTTTTATTTAGTAAGAAGATATTTGCATAGAAAATATATTTTGGGAAAAAAAATGACAGAAAAAATTAGATTGGGTGAGCTTTTTTATAATTTTCCTTATTTTTAACTTTTTTCCTTTAAACTAACATATTGGTAACGTGTTAACGTATAAACGGAACTCGTGATGCACGTTCTGTCGTGCTAACGTTTTCTTTATTTATGACTTTGCAACATTGCAATATCTAGGGCTTTATTAGAATTTATGACAAATTTTCATGCTCCATTATTAAATGCCATATCTGCGTCACAAGAGGAGAAAAAAAATCGCTCAATGAAGCCCCAACGAATAACTGTCCAAAAGAAAGAAACCAAGTGTGTGAGCTATTGATATTTCATTATACACGAGCTATTGATATTTCATTACACAGGTGTGTGAGCTATAAAATCTAAGTGTGAGCTATAACATAATATACGTGTCTGAAATAAGACACTAAGCATATCAATAAGGACATTTAGAGAACCAATATTTGAAATTTGATCTTTAATCAAATTAGAGAGGGAGAAATATAGTTGGGATGTCCTATTGTTTTAGTGAAATTTTGACACCCGTAAAGACCTCACGAGAAAGCCCATTTGGAGAAAGACCAAAGAAACATTGCATGTGATAGGGGTAATACCTCGAGCAATAAAAAATAAAATACAGTTCTACGTATTGACTAAAAGTAGTATATCTAGTGGTCACACATCTTTTCAAAACTAGTGGTAGGCTTTGCTTAACGCTAATCAGCTAATCAGGGTGGGGTGTTTAAGCATTTCTTTAGTCACATTTGTACTTTCATATGCATCTTTCCAATCACAACATTTTATGTTGAGAATGGTTGGTGGAGATTTGGCATCAATCTTAGGGTTTTCAAAATTAAAATTGAGATTCAATTTAGTTTCAAGAAAATTTAAAAATGAGTTAGGATTAGAGGGGATATAGGTGTGATAAATCACAACCATATATATGATAGCTATTGTATGAGTTGTATGGCTAGGTTCTAAGTTCTTTCACCCCTTGGATATCCTAAATTAGCGGCTCAAATTTAATGACAAAGATCTTTCACACTTGAACCGAAATATAAGGCATTAAATCCTGCACACTTCGGAGTAAGAAAGAAAAGCCCATGGAGATACATGCCGCTCGTCCTCCTTCCCTTGGTGTTTTGAGAGAGAAGAAAGAGAGAGATAGTGAGACTAAAAGAGATATATACGGCACAACGTTAGAGTCAACTTGGGGATCATTTTCTACCGACTTTAATTTCCTATGTTTTCTTGAGGTAAATTCATCAATAACAGCAAAAGTAACCTCCTCTAAGTGCTTCTTTAAGTTACTTTAAGTTGATCATTCCATGCTTGATTGACTTGCCCGCATACTTAGTTCATCAGATCAATTTGGCATAGTTTACTTTGAATTTTCCTTTTCTTTTTTTTGATAAAATTCAGAATTTATTCATAAAAAGTATCAATTACATCAACCTTTGCACCTTATCAGCGATCACCAATGAATCCAAACGCACTCCTCTCTTAGTCAAAGAATCAGCCACACCATTAGCTTCCCTATACACATGTTCTAGAGACAAAGATAATAACGACAGAAGATCGAAAATCTGCAACCCGAGCAGTTTAAGTTGCCATGGAAGTCATTGTTCTTTCTTACACCATCTAATAACATTAAGCGAATCCCCTTCAAAAATAAAATCACCTCCTAGATTCCTATCTACAAGAAGCTTCAAACTATTGAAAACTCCAAGTAATTCAGCATGGTTAGATGTTGTAATACCGCAAGGTCTAGCATATACAAGTAGAACATTCCCTAGACAATCTCGGACTACTCCACCATAACCAGCTGGGATTGGATTTCCCAAAGAGCTACAATCAAAATTCAACTTTAGGATTCCCTGATTTTGAGGCTTCCATCTAACATAGGGTCTATTTCTAGGCACATCCAATTGAAATAGATTCGAGAGATTAATCATAACATCAGTTTTGGAAATGCCCCAACCCTATTTAGTAACTGAAAACCATGACCAAAGACTTAATTTGATATTATTGATCACCCTTTCAAGGCTAGAAACCACCCCTTCAAACGCTCTCCTGTTTCTTTCTAGCCACACTTTCCACAGAATAGCTCCCCGTAAAACTTTCTATATTTGTCCTCCAACTTTTAGTAAAGGCACATCCATTTGAACAATTAGGTCCAAAGTATTTTGTGGTAGTACTAGCTGTATCCCCATCAATTGAAAGCACCACCACCAACTTTTGGGAACAAAGGAATACTGAATGAGCAAATAAACCCCCTTCTCCCCATCATCCTTACACATTAAACACACATTTGTAATTATCTTCCCTCTCTTGATGAGATTATCTACAGTAAGGACTTTATCTTGAGCTGCCAACCAAATAAAAACTTGAACTTTAATAGAAATAGACCATCTCCAAATTCGCAAGATAGACTCCAATGTACTCTATCAAAGAAAAGAAGTTTGTAGACAGATTTTACTGAGAACTGTCCATCATTATCTGTCTCCTAAACCAACTCATCCTCTTGATGCTACCTAATATCTGCCTGATAAAGATCATGTAACAACTTGATAAATAGTAGATAAAGATAGCTATGGATCCTATCATAAGGAAAGGTAATATTCCAACTAACCTTATCGCCTATCACTCCTCACATAACATGGGGCACACTTGTTTTTTTTTATAGAAGATGATAGCTATATTTTAGGGGCATATCACCCAACCACTTATGGTACCAAAAAGATATTGATGAACTTGATCCAGGCAACCACCTCACATTGCGATCAACCATTTGCTTAAAGGCATAACTATTTCTCCCAAGAGAACAAGTACTTACCCTACCAACTCCCATATTGATACCCATACCAGACCTATCCCCATCATATTTAGAGGCAAACACTTTATACCACAACTGATATTTAGATTGAATGCTTCGCCACCACCATTTGCATAACAACGTTGCATTCATAAGTGGCAATCGTCTCAAACCTAAACCTCCCTCATCCTTTGGGGTAGAAACCTTATCCCATCGAATGAGGTGATCTTTCCTTTCTTCACCAAAAGAACCCCATAAAAAATTCTGCATCATAATTCAATGCGCTTTGCCATTGCCCTTGGCATGAGCATCAAAGACATTTGATAAATTGGTAGATTTGCTAAACAAGAAAGCAGCAAAGTAACACGTACACCCAATGAGAGGTAGGCTTCTACAGATCGAGCTTAAATTTGACTCGTTGTAAGACATTATCCCATGCAGCAACATGCACATTTCCTATCGAAATAGGTAATCGCAGATATTTGAATGGAAAGACGTCCACCCTACACCCTAACCGTATCGATAAGCTTTGAACCACCATCTCATCATAATTAACCCCAATCAAAGCTGATTTACCAAAATTCACCTTCGATCGCATAATAACCTCACAACAAGTAAGGAAAAGCTTGATATGGTCAACTTGAGCAACATTCGCAGCGTGTCATCAGTATACTGTAAATGGGAAATTCGTAAACCATTCTGGGCAACCTTAAAGCCATTGAAGTAACACTTATTTACAATATTGCAAATCATCTTGCTAAAGCACTCCGCATAAAGAGTAAAAAGAAAGGGTGATAATGGATCACCTTGTTTGGAAGCGTTGAAAAAACCTTTTGGGCTACCATTAATTAGGATAAAAAAGTGGGCCGACGAAAGGCACCCAAAAATCTTGCTTCTCCATTTAGAGTCAAAACCCATATTTTTAAGGATCTCCATCAAAATATACTACTCTACCATGTAATAAGCTTTTTTTTATATCTAATTTCAGCACTACACCTGGGTCCCCACTTAAACACCTAGAATGAATGCTTTCTTGTCATGGCTGAAATTTTTTGAGATTCTTGATTAAATAGCAGTACTAAAGTACATCTTGAGCAAGGCCTCTCTACACTCTATCACTCATGATATTTGGGGATTAATTTAAAATTTTTGAGAAATAATAAGTGACGTGTAATAACCCTCTCCCTAATTCTGTTTTTTGGAGGTGATTTGATGCCTTATCTATGTCTGTCAGCAACCAAGGCTTATATCTATCATCTGTTATGTACATAATAAATATCAACTAGGATAACCTCCACTCACTAAAATTGAGATTGTCTCAATCTACAAAGAGTTTTCACATGAGATGTGGACCAAATGATTATCAACTCAATTCCCTACCAGCATGAGAGGGCATCATTCTAAGCATCTTTCATGTGTGGCTAGCTTTGTAATAATAGCCATGAATTGTAAAAGCTCAACCACCAGACTTGAATATCTCCCACGATATGGAGAGTTTTGGTAGCAAATTTTGTGGAGATGTACATCATTAGTATAAGGTTTATGTGGCCTTTAAAAGCCTTAAGTGAGATTATATAAACATTTGAATAAATGGATCATAAACTCAGTGGAAATGTGGTCCTCTTGTGGACTATACTAGGCAAATGCAATTTGCAGATACTCGAACTAGTTTTGAGGTGCTAGGTCAGTCGAGTTAGAAAACCGAGGTACTTGGGCATAGAGATATAACCGAGGAGGGTCTAGTTGGTTAGCCCTTGATGAGGTCGAAGTATGTCCAGATGAGAGCCGAGGGACTGTGTGACCCTTGTGTGTGATGAATAGTCTATAGAGACAAGACTAAAACCTCATTGTTGTATCATCACACAACCTATACATAGATAACCATATTGAGATACTAATCTACCATTGAGGGTAAAGTATGTACATGTGCGAGGATTACCCCTATGCATCATAAAGTCATGATTGCATCATGATCTGGTCGATCGTGGCTTGTCTTTAGTGGAGAATTTGATATCCACAGACTGTGATTGCGTCCCCTAACCCATTGACTTTGGTGGTCCAATCATAAGCTCTTTCAATAAACTGTGGGTCATGGGAACTGCTGAGTTAGTTTAAGAAATCTAGTGTGGATTGTGGTCCACAATTGAAGTTAAAGTGGTCTTGTGCGTTGATTAAAATCCTAGACCTATTCGGATCCGATTCTCATCAAAATTAATTTAATTTAATTAATTTTATGATATTTGACTTCTATAATGTTTATTTGAATTTTTGTGAATCTACTAATATTTTAAGTTTGTCATTTTGATTTATAAATCAAAAGAAATTCAATTTCTAATGTTTTAAATAAACTAAGAGATTTAAAAATCTTAAAAATGAAAAATAATTTTTTGAAAAATATGTGGGACCCTCCATAATTATTGGAGGCCCATTTAATCACATGGGACAATTGGGTGGGGCCCATGCGTGGCTACCAAAGCGTGGCACACCCCACCATTAGGGAATGCTTCTTCTTACTAATTGTGGTGAGACACATCTCATGCTAGTTGGCTTTCTTTTTGTAGAGAGAAACCTACTTGCATTAAAGAAATAAAATGTGTGGTTTTAGAAAACTTGATAATCAAGAAGGTTTAGATTGTAAAATAAAGAATGAATATTTACTAATAGAAAAAGTAAATAAACATTTTCCTTATTTTACTTATTTGATGGGAATAGGTTTAGGAAGAGGAGGATAAGGTTCTAGTATCTTCCTTAGCATCTTGATGGTGGATCTAGAAATGGATGATTCACATCTCTCACCCCACAAGTCTTATTAGATCAACGGTCAAGATTTGTTCTTACGATTTTACGGTAAACCCTAATGCATGAAAAATCTATAAAAGGGATTGTTCTTCTCCCATAATCTCTACACCTCTTCTATCTTCTCTCTTTTAGATGATCTCTTTCTCTCTCTAAGACTCTCTAGAGGGGCACGCCCCACGTAAGTTGCATCTCTCTCTCTCTCTCTCTCTTTCTCTCAGATAATAAAGGGGGCACACCCCAACCCTAGCTAGCCTTAGGGAGCCACGCCCAAACCTAACCCACTATCTGTCAATTGGGTGGCATGCCTAGGTTAGGTTAAGCTTGTCCTTCTTTCATGGGTTCTATATCAAACTAGGTTGGTTTGTGATTCCTTAGCTATTAGTTTTCTCTTTCATCTCTTTGATTTCTATCTCTCATGAGGGTCAAGCTAGGGGGCTTGAATTATAATAAAGAATGGAGATTTTAAGTGAGTGGTTATAGATCGATATCCATGTGCAATGATTGGGTTATGCCATAAAAAACGAGAAATCTATAGACCAATCATAGATCCCGAGCACCATTAGAAGGTGGAGACTCGATGTAGGGTGTACTAAGCTTGATTAAGGTAATCTTCAGTAGTTTTACTTCTATAAAGTTTTATTTATGTTATGTTCTTCATTTCCTATAAAAGCAAAGAGTCTAGGTTTTTATTATTATGTAAAAGCTTTGTTTTAGATGGTAGTAAGTATGATCCTATATTTCTTTATTTATTTATTTCAAGTGAGATTTAATTGTAATTGGACATTATGAGTGATCTTCCTTGTGAAAGAAAAAGATAAATTTTAAATATATGTCGTGCATTATCACATAGACCATATTTCATTAGTATCAGAGCTTAGATTCTTGCTACATCTAGGATTTCTTTTATTTTCTTTAATTGAGTCCTATATTGCTTTTTGTGAATAGAGAGATGGTCACACATACTTTTATCTCTGAGTTCCTTAAAACCAAAAGGTTTGATGGAACCAACTACTCCTCATAGAAGTGCAAAATAGGTTATGTGCTTTATGAGGCGGGGTTGGATGAGATTTTGACCATGCATCGCCCTCCTTGTTCAATGAGTGATCCATCCCAAGACACTAAGGATGAATACGCTACGTGAAAGTGCAAGAATACGCGAGCTAGGCATATCTTGCTTTGTGTGGTGGATGACTCATGCATCCGAATATGAGTCAATTAGTATGGCTAAAGGAATGCAGGTGAGACTTAAAAAGGAGTTTGTGGATCCTTCCATTATGAAAAAATCCGAGATGTCGGATAAGGTTACTTCCATGAAAAAGTATAATGAGCTTAAGATGAATAAGGGTACAAAGATGTTTGGATCATATGCATATTTTCGTGCACTAATCCGAGATCTGCAACCTACTGGCATGCGACCCGATGAATCCATGCAAGTCGTTCATCTTATGAACTCACTTTCCAACTCTTGGGATACCTTCATCACGTCCATCTCAGAACGACAAAAACTCTCAAACTCAAGGAGATTATCACACTACTCACGGAGAAGAAGAAAGAAGGAATGTGTGCCATGCTCCAGCACCGAAAGAGGCGGTACCTGAAAAGAGAGACTAGAGCTTGGTTTATTTGCAAAAACGTTGGGCATATAGCAAGATATTGCAATGCAAATAAGAATTTCAGGACCAATAAGGAACTTGCTTGCATAGTCTTCGAAACTTTGCTAGCCGACCCCAAGGGTGCCTCTTGGTGTCTTGACTCAGGAGCTATGGCTCACTTGATAAACACCAAAGATGGATTTCGATTTTGCTCCCATGCAGCCATGTGAGTAACATATCTTTATGGGAGGAAATCAAAAGGCGTATGAGTTGGGCATCGAGGACTACACTCTTGTAATGAAGGATGGGAAATCTTTGATCCTAAAACAAGAACTATGTGCTCCTGATATGAGGAAGTGTTTAGTTTCGGTTCCTAAGATGGCCAAAGGCGGTTTTGTCACTACCTTCTTTGGTGTAAGGTTATAATGAAAAACTGGAATGATATCGTGATGACCAGTTGGCTTGTGGATGGTTTTTACTCTATTAAAATAAAAGAAGTGGTTGTTTATGTGTCATCTTCAAATTCTTTTGATGCTTATTTATGGTATATGCGACTAGGGCATATAGGGTTAAATAGAATGGAAAAGACCAAGAAAAGTTGTGATTCTTCAAAATTATAAAGGAGATTTATCTAAAGTCTGCGAATCATGTGTGGGGAAAAATTAGTAAGGAAAAACTCCACTGGGGCATAAAGAGCTACTAATGTGTTAGAAATCATATATAACGACATATGCGGTCCTATGAATGTGGCTACCAAAAGCCGCAAAAGATAGTTCATCACTTTTATTGATGACCGATAGTTCATCACTTTTATTGATGACCACTCGCGATTTGACCACTTATACCTGATGCACACTAAATTCGAGGCCTTAGAAAAATTCACGATTGATAAAGTAGAGATAGAAAACCAAACCAATATGAAAATCAAAGTCCTTATAACCTATAGAGGTGGTGAGTACTCTTCTGAACTCTTTAAGGACTTGTGTGTAGAGCCTGACATTGTCCATCAATATACTATGCCCTACACACTGGAACAAGATAGAGTTGCTAAGAGATGGAATAGAACATTGGTACAGATGGTGAGAAGTATGATGGGGAATGTAAAGCTCTCCTTAGACTTTTGGGAAAAAGCAGTATTAACAACCAATTATATTCTAAACCAGACTCCCACAAAACCTACATCTCTTACTCCTCACGAAATATTCATTGATGGTACTCTATTACTCGATCACCTAAGAGTATGGGGTTGCTCGGTCCATATCCTCATCTCATACTTAAACCATACAAAGCTAGATCCCAAAACTGTCAAAACCATATTTATCGGCTACCCTGACCATGGTAAGGGGTATCGATTTTATAACCTTGAAAATGAGGCGGTCAATGAGAGTCAAGACGCCCACTTCTTTGAGGATGAATTCCTTGAAGCAAAAATTAGTCAACAAAAGGCTGATCTATATGATATGGCAAGTGACAAGGCTAAGAATCAAGAACCCGAATCTGAACTCCAATCCCAACTTGAAGCTGAACTTCCACCACAACCTAGAAAAGGTAACCGAGTTACAAGACCACCTCAATACCTTGAGCACTTTATCTACCTAAGGAAACCTATGATAGGATTAGGGATGAACCAGACCACAAATCTAAAACCTACCAAGAAGCCATCACATGTTCCGAAAAGAACTATTGGGTAGAAGCCATGAAAGAATAATACTTATCCATTAACCAAAATCATGTTTGAGAACTAGTACCACTACCTCCAAAATGAAAAGCCATTAGGTGCAAATGGATTTTTAAGAAGAAACTTAACTCAAAATGAAACTAGAAAATACAATGCTAAATTAGTAGCCAAGGGATTTACCCAAAATGAATGGATAGATTATGTAAAAACCTTTTCCCTTGTTGCTAAATTTTAATCCATTAAAATCCTTATAGTCATAGTAGCCCATTCGACTCTGAAGTCCATCAAATGGATGTTAAGGGGTAGTTTGGATACCTGAAAATATATTGTCTGTGAAATATATTACTGGTGTAATATATTACTGCGAAATACATTATCTGTAAATGGATTGTTATTGTTTGGGTAGTATTTAGATGCAACCTGAGAAATACATTGTTATTGTTTGGCTATATCTGAAAGAAATATAGGAAATACATTACCAACATTTTACCAACACGTACCTATAAACTATCATTTTTTTCTTTTTTGTCACAAAATTCCATTAAAATACAGAATTATCATTTCCTTCTTTTTTGTCACAAAATTTTACTAAAATACTGAATTAAAACCATCATCACACCATTTCAAAAAGATATCTAATAATAACATTATCACCATTCCAAAAAAAATTTCTAATAATAACTTGTACCATTTTACAGTCATGACACTATTTCCTACTTATTTTAAGTACCTTTGGTACTTATATGCAATCACATATTTTCTAATATGACATTGGTTTCAACATGATAAGTCATTGGAACAATATGATTGAAATAACATGATTTTATTATGATAAGCCTTATTTTTATTTATTGTTTATAGAAGTCTTTCAAATGTCTCTCTATATAATTTCAAATAAACAATAAATTTATGATATTAAATTCAAAATCTGTAGGGTATAAGTTATAAAATAGGAAGAAGTTTTATTAGTAAACTAAAGGTTTGGTAATTACAGTATAAAATTTCGAGGTATTAGAGGAGACTAAAGAGGTATGTTATTTCAATTGACATTTTAGTAATATCTTATGAGAATTATGTTGTGTGAAATTTTTTATTATGATTGTGTTGTATAATTTATCATTAATTACTGATTTTTATTTTCACTATTTATGTTTTTATATGACACGGATGCCTTCAGATGAGGGGACGAGCTTAAAAAGGGAGGTATCACATTATGTTGTGTGAGATTTTTGTTATGATTGTGTTGTGTAATTTATCATTGATCACTGATTTTATTTTTATATGACAGCTGATGCCTTCAAATAAGGGGACGAGCTTAAACATGTAAGGATCACCTAGTTATTATGAAGAGAGATGGCTTAGAAGATTTTTTTAATCGAGGATAGGGTAGGCAAAAACGCACGCGAAAGATTTCCCAAAATTACCCGTCACTCTCGTAATAGATTTTTCACCTATCACCGAGCGTAATGGATTTCTTGATTTTGGGGAAATCTCACGTAATCTCTTTCTATTTCCTTACGATTAAGTGTACCGAAACAGTGGAAATGCCATATTTCCTTGTAATCTATTGTCACGTAATAGATTTCCAGGTACCCAAATGGCCCCTAAGTCTACCTTTCTAAATAGGGATTTAGAAGATGAAATTTATCTAAAACATCCCAAGGGATTTGAAGAACAAGGGAAAAGAAATCTCGTGTACAAACTCAACAAATCCCTGTATGGCCAAAAGCAAACATCTCATCAGTGGTACATTAAATTTCAAGAGACTCTATTTTTAGCAGGTTTTGACTCTAACCAAGAAGACTATTGTATCTATAAAAGGGTCAGTGGGAGTGATGTCATATTCGTCTCTTTATATGTAGATGATATGCTAATCATTAGTAGTTCAATAAATCTCGTATTGGAAACTAAGAAATTCCTTACACAACACTTTGATATGAAGGATATTGGGGAACCTCAAATCCACGGACTGGGATTGCATCCCATAACCCATTGATTGACTTTGGTGGTTCAATCATGAGCCCTTTCAGTGGACTGTGGGTCATGGGAACTGCTCGATCAGTTTGAGAAAGCTAGTATGAATCGTGGTCCATAGTTGAAGGTGGAGTGCAAATGTATGTTGATTAAAATCCTAAACCTATTCGGATATGATTCCCATCAAAATTAATTTAATTTAATTATTTTATGTTATTTGATATATATAATATCTATTTGAATTTTTGTGAATCTATTGATATTTTAATTTTGTCATTTAGATTTATAAATCATGAGAAATTCAATTTCTAAATTTTTAAATAAATTAAGAGATTTAAAAACCCTAAAAATGAAATCTAATTTTCTAAAAAATATGGGAGACCCTCCGTAATTATTGGAGGCCCATTTAATCACATGGGACAATTGGGTGGGGCCCATGAGTGGCCACCAAAGGGTGGCACACCCCACTCTTCTTACTAATTGTGGTGAGACACATCTCATGCTAGTTTGCTTTCATTTTGTGGAGAGAAGCCTACTTGCATTAAAGGAATGAAATATGTGGTTTTAGAAAACTTGAAAATCAAAATGATTTGATTATGAAATAAGGAATAAATATTTACAGATAGAAAAAGTAAAGAAATATTTTCCTTATTTAAGTTATTTGATGGGAATAGGTTTAGAAAGGGGAGGACAAGGTTCTAGCACCTTCCTTAGTATCTTGATGGTGGATATAGGGAATGGCTGCTCACATTTTTCTTTCTACAAGTCTCCTTAGATCGACAGTCAATACTTACTCTAATGATTTTATGACAACCCCTAATGCATGAAAAATATATAAAATGGATTGTTTTTCTCCTATAATCTTTACACCACTTCTCTCTTCTCTCTCCTAGATTATCTCTCTCTCTCTCTCTAAGACACTCTAGAGGGGTACACCCCACATAAGTTACATCTCTCTCTCTCTCTCTCT
>NW_006499920.1:1426307-1436717 GCF_000471905.2 Amborella trichopoda | reverse complement strand
AAAAAAACAGAGATAAATAAGCAAGTATAGAGAGTGATATACTAAAAAAATAAAGAGTTTTAACATGTTCCTGATCCCATCCCATGAATCTAGCTTTAAGGGGAGAAATTAGGAGGGAGAAGAATGTAAAGGCTAGAGTGAAAAGAAAGAGAAATGAGTCTTTTTGGAAATCATAATGGAAAGAGAAACAACACGAACTGAATTTCACGGTATAGCTAAACCCCTCCACTCTATATCAACACATATTACTCAGCTATACAGGTCGAATGTGACTCCAGCAATGTTACCAGGTGGGCATCCAACTTCACTCTGATACCATTGTTAGTCCCAATGAAAATAATAGTAAATAAATAAAATTGAAATCGATAAACAACTTACTTGGATATGTCTTTAAATCATACGAGGGACCTAAAGTTCCATACCAAATTCTATAGACCAAGCCATCCGGTGACAGTCTATCTTGATAGTCCTCTTAGTGAATCTCGTTCACCTATTTTTAATCCTTCTGTCTTTTCTAGAGGTTAACCTCCTTTTTAGAGAACACCTTTATTTAGTAACTCTCACATTCATGGTCTATAGGAGTTGAGATCCCAGTATAACTTCTGCCTTAATTCGCTTAAGTGCAGCTAATTAGGATTAACAAGTTGTTACCAAACTGTTAATCCTATGTAATGAGCTAAATTTGTCATTAGTCCAATAATGACTCATATAGTAAGATGTCATCCAAGCATTCCTACAATTTACAAGGAATCCAAACACACCATTGGGTTTTCCTTCCAGTGATACATCCTATTAAAGCTAAAAAATGGATCAATGTATATGGCAGTGCCTCATGTTAATCACGGGGGATTTCATATATACTTAAATATGACTTTTGTTCCATTATTGAAAAATAAATAAATTTTCGAGAGAAAAAAGGCTTGATAGGCCACATTTCCAATCGGGAGGTGCAAACTTACGTAGGGACCATAGACATGAATAAGTATGCTACTAAATATATATGGTCCTTGATGGGCCTTCGAGGTATGAGTGGCAGTTGGTCGGGAAGCCCTAAAATCCTCCTTAATGGCCAAAAAAGTACTTGAAGCATGATAATAACATATACAACAGCTCGCCGAACACAATGCATAGATCCCTCACGTAGGACCATGGTAAGTTAAATGTTAGAAATATGCAGGAATCACCGAAACTAGATACAATCGATGAAAGTAGTCTAAGATAATGATCGAACATTAAAGAGCCCCATGAAATGAGAAAAAGAAGCTCGAGTGAAAATGAATGAGATTAGAGGTAGTTGTAGAGTCGAACTTGCCAATGAATAATCGCGAATGGAGCACAGTCAAACTTTCGTCAAGCCCACCCTGAAAGGTCATCCAAGAGTTCCAAATTCTAATCTACAGTATCCCGAAGTTTTTTTTTAAAAATCAAGTCATTCTGATATCGGATGGCTGAGATATGGGCTCACAAAGTTGAACACTACTAAAGGAGTGCAAGTCAGGGACCAAAATGGCCCCGACTTTACGAAGGAAACCCAAGAAATCGATGTCTAAATGAAACTTTTATGGAAGATAGATACTCTACTAAAAAGCTTTAAGTTCCAAATTTGCGCTTAATGTAGTGTCAGTAGATGCCATTTTCAAAGAGATTTTTAACGAGCCACCAAGGTACCACCAAATTAGTATACATAAAATATCATAATGTATAGAAAACGTCCATATAAAGTTGCAACCTTAAAATATAGAATTAAAGATGCACCTCAAAAATCCATCGGGTAAAGTTGTTTTAATGTTGAAAAATTCTCTAATTAATAATCTCGACATCGAGATGTATGAATATGAAGAAAAAAAAAAACTTTTGAGTCCAATAAATAGTGCATCATATAACACAGTATCTAGACTGTCCATTTTCAAGATTTTCATATGTTTATAGATTTACTTGATTTTAACTATTTTTGAAGTTTAAAATTTTGTTAATCTTAAGAATTTTTTATACCAAAATTACATGTTATGATAAAATTCGGAGGTGTCCCTTAATTGAATTGTTTAAATTTGCAACCTTATATAACACCACACCCTAACATGGATTACATTCTACATATGGAGTTATTGTAATATTCCATGATAAGTAGAAGGGCCTAAAAATGCTCTTCTATGAGGAATCACATAGCGATGAAAGAAATAATGAACTCGACGTGTACTTTGAAAACTTTTGAACTTTTCACAAACTTCGATATTGAATAAAACTTTTCTTCAAGAGTCGCTTAATCCTTCCAAACTCAAAATTTTGAAATGTTAGCCGTTGAAATTTGAAAAATCTAATCTAGTGGTTTTCTTCTAGTGTAACAAAAACATTTGCAAGTTGAATGGTCTTCGCGTTTTCCAATACGTATCAGCGAAGTAAATAAGAGAGGACTAATTCTTTTCCATTAGGTCCATTTTCTCAGCGTTTATACCATGCTCTCACGAGAGTCTAGTGTGTATTTACTCCCTCAGATCAAAGGAACGTTAGTTCTAGATGATTATTTCCAAACAAAATATATTTTAAATTGTTAATGCTTAGATCTGTTTAGGGGTGACAATCTAGACCCGGGATCCGACGGGTATACCCGACCTCTGGTCTCGTCGGTATGGGTCTAAATTTTTTTACCCCAATATACCTGTAGTCATAGGGTATATAATGGCAAGCATGTGTTTCGCGGCAGACACTAGATGTTCATATTGTCACAATATTAACAACATTTATAATATTACTGGCCAAAAAAAACTCATAGTCATAGGGTATATGATGGTAAAAAAGGGGCAAAAAAAACAAGAAAAAACTCATAGTCATAGGGGGGCAATGATCCGACCAATCTCGGGACCCGGCAAGCATTAGGTCCAAACTTTGGACCCACATACTTTTCAAGTCCAGAGCTAGGTCCATCCATACCCGACCCGTTGCCACCCCTAGATCTGTTGGATATGGTTTTTAGGGAAATTTATTAATTCATACGTAAAATTAAATTTGAAAAGCCATAGTCATGTATCATTTCATGGCTATCAGAAATTTGTATTATTTCAAAATAAATGGAGATACTAAAGAGCTCAAGTTTGCACTTGATTTGATAATGGAAAAAACTTATATAAGGTTGCAATTTTATAGCATAGAAGTAAGAAGCACCTCAAAAATCTAGTAGAAAAGATTGTTTTCAAGTTGGAAAACCTTCCAATTGACCATCATGACCTCTAGATATAAGGACACAAAATAATAATAATAATAATTCAAGGCCTAAAAAGACTACATTTTGTTAAAAGTTATCCTGCCTATCTATTTTCAAGTGGTTATAAATCCATTAGGTTTACACTTTTTAAAATTTTGAAATTTCATAATTAGGGTTGAACATGGATTGTCAAACTATTAAAAGGTTTTCGACACTGCAACTACATCATTCGACAAACTTTTAAAGTGTTTAATGCACTCTTAAAAGGACGTGGCTTTATGCGCGTAAGCCCGCAAGCCTGCACACCATCTAGCCGTCCAACTTAATTCGCCAATGGCAATTGTAGGCTCGGGGTGCAATCCACACCATCCAAAGAAGTTAGACAAGCTTAAATGGCACGCGGGACTGCAGGGTAGCCCGCATGAAACAATTTACCCTCTTAAAAAGCTAGTAAGTAGTTTGAGGTTATACACCGTGAGCTTGGGAATCCCAAAAATTGGGGGCGGCAATGGACCGACCAGACCTCGGACCCGTCGGGTTGATCCGACTTCGAGTCCAAGAATGGGTCCAAATTTTGGATCTCAATACTATGCTAGTCTTGGTCATAGGGTATTGATGGCAATCATATGTCTTTAAACATGCATACTAGGTGTTTATATTGTCAGAATATTGGCAACATTTATAGACCCGACTCCGACGGACCCCCGTTTTTCATAAGATATATGATGGAAATAATGTATCTTTAGGTGCTCTCTAAGTGTTCATATTATCACAATATTGGCACTATTTACAGTATTATTGGCAAAAAAAAAAAAGATGCTCACATGGTTAAAGAAAAAAAAAAAAGAAAAAACCTCATAATCATAGGGTGGCAATGGATCCAACCAGACTCCAAACCCGACGGATAGAGCCAGGATCTGACAGGTCTGGATATGGGTCCAAATTTTGGACCGAAAATACTATTCGGATATGGGTCCGGGTCCAGCTAGACTGGAACCGTACCTGATCCGTTGTCACCCCTATCTAAAATACCCCATAAAGAATTAGAAAAAGGATCCGGCTTCTATGTGGCCAAGCCCGGATATGTAGAAATGTAGGCCTCTCAATAAATCTATTTTTGAGATGGATTTTAGGACTTAATTTTTAAGGACACGTAATCTCTGACATAGAGATCATGAATATGAAAAAATAAATAAATTTTAAAATCTAGAAATAAAAATTTTAATAGGAAAGCATTTGGACCATTAGTTTCCATTGTTTTTAGATAAAAAAACCTACTTGCATCTATCTTTAAAATGAATGATATATACTTTCTGGATCGCATAGGTAGAAATGGGCTGCATGGAACAGTTTTCTTTCAAAAAAAAAAAACTCTCGGGAACACCCTGTTTTTTGACTCTTCTACTATTTCCGTGGTCCACGAGGAAACGGTAGGATTTTAAAACGGTAAAAGGAGAGAAATTTCGCACCAATTACGGGAGGGAAAGAAGAGAGCTTCGAAGCGCGTGACAAATGCAACGGCGTGTGCGCTAATTGCGCGATGAAAATAAAAGATTGAATAGAGAGAGGAAGTGGTGGTCGATGTATCCTCCATTCAAAGAGTCTTATTTTGAAAGAAAATCGAGGAAATGGCCCAAGTTAGAGTGAGAAGACGAGGACGGCATTTGATTGGTTGGATGACGTGTAGGCGGCGGACACGCGCTTCGTGAAGGTCGTCGTGCCAAACTCTTCAGCGGGCCGCCTGCCGGTCGTATTTTTGTATTTTATGTGGAGGTAAATGAAAGCAAATTTTGGTATCCCGCTCTCTCATCCAAAATAAACTCTAAAATTTATCCATTTCTCTCTCTACCAAGATAATCCTCTTATATAAATCTCTTCTTTTGCGCAGGAAGAATATCGTCCCCTTTTTTTCTCTCTGAAAATTAGGTACAATTTATTTAACATAATATCTTTGGATTTCTCTGCAATGGATGAAGATATCAGCTGCTTCTCAGACTTGTTTGACATCTCTGACGAAGAAATTGGAGCTCCGATAATATTTCATGAATTTGGGCTCCATCAAAATTTGGATACCGCAGACCAACTCATCTTCGATATTTTCGAACCACAGGACTTCCCTCTTCTCCAGCCCACCTCCATCTTCGACCTCTCTGACTCCAACAAGTCTAATGAATTCTGCCCCTGTCCTGAAAACAGCGATTTCTGTTCTGGTGATTCTCATGAATTCATCCGCGAAAACCGCAACTTTAGCTCAGACGGTTCTCATGAATTCAGCCAAGAGAGCGGCAATTTTGATTCGAAAGACTCGCATGAATTCAGCGGTGAAAACTGCGGAAATATGCAGGCTGAATCCACAGAAAAACACAGGAAAAAACCGGTCACCAACTTTTATTTGAAGCCATTCATCCGGCGAAGAACACGAAGCAAGAGGAGAAGGCGGGCGGGGCCTGCTCTTAGTAAGTTGTGGCGTGGGGTAAGAGGCAGCGGCGAGGTCCGCAGGTGCGTACACTGCTTGACGCAGCGGACCCCGCAGTGGCGGGCCGGCCCGCTTGGGCCGAAGACACTGTGTAATGCCTGTGGGGTGAGGTATAATTCCGGAAGGCTATTTCCGGAATATCGACCGGCGGATAGCCCGACTTTTATTAGAGAGATTCACTCTAATAGTCACAGGAAGATTGTGGAGATGAGGAAGAAGAGGTTTCAAGTTTCAGTTCAATTAGAGGAGAGGAGCTCAAGTTCTTGATCATTCTTGGGACATTTTTTTTTGTGATTGGGGAATCATTTGGGGATGATATTTTTGAAAGTGGATTGCTTTTGATTCACTCAAAGGGTAGAAGTTTAGCAAGGCCTAGGGTAGGTTAGAGTTTATATTCATTCAATTCGTATAATATTGGGTTTAGGTTGAGATTATGAGGAGCATGCTTGGGGTTTAAATGGGACTTAACTACCTAGTAATGGTTTGCTAATGACACTAAAGTAGGAGTGATTCTATTCTCTAAATTTTATTTTTGATTTTGATGGGTGGAAGGGGCTTTGTGATGGGGGGTTTTGGTATTTGTCCACTAGATAGGAATTTTTGAAAATAAACCCTCGACACTAGGACTAACAAAATAGAATTTTTGAACCACGGTTTTTATATGGGATTACATACAAAGAGACTATTTATCTTTTGTAGGCGACAATCATTCCCACCTATTAGATGTCAAATTGGATGGCTTGGGGTGAATAATAAAGTGTGAGAATTTTTTTTTTTTAGAACTTTGCGTCTATTCAATAATACTCTTACAACTACCCATTTTGAAATTTAAAGGACAAAAATGATTGTGACTTTTATGTACAAAAAACGATTGATCTCTGACAATCTCTTTTGATATTCATTATTAATATAAGTAATAATTAGTAATATTGAATTCTTTTTACTTCTCTTACTCGAAAATTTTTACTTTGTCCACCGTGTTCTCTAATTGTGTATTTATATGTGTGTAGTTTTATTTTTCTTGAGCATTTATTTTGGATTGAGCAATGACCTAATCTTAAACGATAATATCTCTCTCTCTCTCTTAAAAAGCTACCACAATTGCTCGAGCCCTCAAACATGGAGTTCAGCCCAATTATGAATAAAATTTTTGTGGTGATTAGTTGCAAATGTAAGAAAAATTGTACAAGAGGATATGAAAATAAACCATCAGATACCTTTCAAATGCTCATACAAATCACACCCTCATACAACCAACTCACAACCATTTTGAATAATTGGAAAGGTAAAATATTCTTGGATTAATCGGACCAATAGACGAAGCGGAAGCAAAAATTAAACAATTGGGAACCAAATATCACACATTTTAGTGACCAATTTGAAGAGGAATGATCAACTCGCATAGGCAAGTTTGACCACTACTAGAGCTACCAAAATCAATTCTACACCGCAAATCTCGAGGGAGATGGAAGCTCACAAATGCAATACGATGAGCAGCTCAAACTTGACTCATTCACACACAACTTTTTATCTCTTAGGGCCAGGTCTCTCCTCAGAGCTCAAGTGGGAGAGTGATTGTACTCTCTTTCTCTCATTCAAGAGAAGCTCTCACACCCTTTATCAAGTATGTTGTGTATATAGAGACCTTCACCCCTCCCCCTTTCATAATAGGAGAAAACTCTCTCTCATTCATCTGAGAGTAACCTCTTCATGAATAGAAACCGTTAGAATATATGATGCATGCCATTCATGGGAAGCTAACCCCTTATGAAGAGGTGAAACTTCTCCCCATCTCCCCTCTTATAAAGTATTGTAAGTTATGAAGGAGTGTGGTCCACATGGGTGTGCCCTCCTACTAGGAACACACCCGCATGTCTACATCTCTCACTCATACCGTATGTGGAAGGTATAATGTGCCCAAATAAGACTTGTTGTTCATTATTACATTGTGAGTATTTTTTCATATAATGGGAAAATACGACGTGCGACCTACTAGAACAAACATTCTGTTAAAAATGATCATACCAAGTTCGCAACCAACTAGCATGGAACTCCTCATTTCTCCAATACCTGAAAAATAAAATATGCTTCACCTTCCATAGACACGATTTGACTATACTGGACTAAGTTTCCAACTAATCCCTCATGAGCCTAACTCTTAAGATTATTTAACCCATTCCTACACAATTACTGTCAATGCGCACGCAATGTGTATCGTTTTCTCGTGCTTTTAAAACAGAGTGTGATATCAAATAGTCTTCTCTTACGACATACATAATTATACTTTGACCCGATTATTGTCTTAACAATGTCTCAGACAAGTATCATACTTGTCTTTAAGGAGTACATACCAAAGTGAATGATCGAAGCAAAGTTTCATAATGCAGTTTAAGGTCTATGAAGCCACCATGGGTCAACTACTTATTGGCTTTACAAAGTGGCAAAAAGGAACATGGTGGAAAAAAATCATTTTCCACAGTAGTATGTGTTTTGGTAGCTAATATAGTACGTGTAGTATGAATCACACATCTTGGTGGATCACATCAAATCTGCATCGGTATCTACCATGTAGGTTATAGTCTCTTTGCAACTATGTAACCAGTCGCCACAGAATACCCCATGGTCACATCCATGCGACAACTTGAACATCCCTAATGTTCATCCCAAGCTACTTACATGCTACATGATCTTAGGGATGACAATATAAATAGATCATGTCAATTCCCTTATGAAATCTCATCTCGAATCTTTGATCGACGTGATAAACATACTATGTGTCCAATATACCAGAGATTGAGAGTAGCTTGTGTGAGCAATGAGTTTTAGCTTGTTGACGAATTAAAGATAATGTCACACTATTGTGCATTTGTGTATATTAAAGTGTACAAATCATCTATCATAACACAAAATAACATCCATATTCCATTACAATAGGGCATCAAGATCCTACAGTGTGATGTAAACTCATAGGGGCCTGAGGCCTATATTTTTTACATGAATATGATGAACATGGCTGACAATGGCCTTAGTCATGGGATCCAACACCATTTTAGTTGTAGGAATATGAGTTAACACCATTTCAGACATAATGATATCTAACATCAATGTGCTTTGATACTTCGTGGTACTTGAAGTTTTTTGCAAAAGCAAGTACCACTGTATTATCATAAAATATAGTGACAGACTCATTAGTAGTTGCAACAATAACTAAGTTCCTTAGGAATCTCCTCAATCATACAACTTCTTATGTTTCTCTACTACAAGCAATATATTCAGACTCCATAGTGGAGAGAACAACACATGACTGCTTCTTGCTACACCATGATATCGCACCACCTCTTAGCAATAAGATATAGACCAACATTGATTTATGTTCATCTAGGTCTGTTGCCCAATCAGCATCAGTATATCCCCATAACCGTAAATCGATTTTCTATAAATATAGCATTTAACTCGAGATTCATAGAAAAATCATCTTCACTGCTTGCTAGTGGCCTTGTCCTAGATTACTCTGGTATCGGCTAACGAGACCTACTATGTAGGCCATATTTAGACGCGTGCAGATCATTGCGTACATCAAAGTACCAACCACATTTCCATATGGAACATGTGACATTTTATTGGACTCAGTTTCTGTCTTTGAACACATATCGAGACGAATGGTATACCATTTCTCAACTAGAGTATTTACGGGTTTTGAGTCTTGCGTAGGGAATCGCTTAGAATAATTTGGATATATGTTTGTTGTGACATAGCAAGAAACTTTTGAGAACGATCGTGGTGTATCTTAACACCTAGTAGGTAACTTGCCTCACCCATATCCTTTATCTCAAATTTGGAGGACAACCACTCCTTTGTGTTAACAAGTTGCTTCAGGTGATTCCTAGCTAATAAAATATTGTTAACATACAAAGACTATTTGGATGTTTTTCTTATACTTCTTAATGTATACACCAATGGTTTAAAAAACGGATCGGTGACCCGGATCGGGCTCCCAAAAAATCGATCCGGATCGACGAATCGGCGATCCGGATCGGGAATCGGGTGAATCGGTCAGAATAAAGCTTAAAAAAAATCCGAAAAAATTATTAAAATTCATTATAAATATTGTTTTTTAGGAATTCAATAAGAAATGAGGGTACTCCATTAAGAATTTTCATGTTTTTGAATGAATATGTGAATATTGATATGTTCTTTCCCTGTATGAACCGCCATTCAGCATTTAATTTACATCACACAAAAGGATAAACATAGAATTAATATGGAATAAGTATATCAACATACATGGACTACAATAAAGCATTAAATTAGTAATATATGATCTAAAAATAAAATGATAGACGACGTTATTGTTCTTCTTGGTCACGCTGATGCCATTGATTAAATTCGTTTAACGATTCATTGATTCGATCTAAAAACGAATCATCGATATTAGCAAACGTCTGACTATTTCCAAATCCCTGAGTGTTAGTGTTTTGTTGTGTTCCCAATCTAAAATCCCCGAAGATTGTCCATCCTTCATGCTCACCTGCACTGTCGTGCTCATCCCTACACTGTTGCTGTTGGGACTCGATATGTGAATAATATGGTTGGGATAGGGTGGCCTCAAAATCATCATCTCTCTCATTTTTTCTTTGAATAATATGAAATTAAAAAAAAAAAAACAAATTTTCAAAAAATTCGATCATGGATTAAAAAAAAAATCACAAATTTTCAAAAAATTCTATCATGGATT
>NW_006499920.1:1384795-1425274 GCF_000471905.2 Amborella trichopoda | reverse complement strand
AAAAAAAAAAAAAAAAAAAAAAAAAAAAAAAAAGAATTCAGTACGGGACTCGCTGATTCCGTACAGTGAATCGACGAGTCACGATACAGAATCGTCCGGTTCTCTCTAGAACCGGACGATTCCCATTTTTTTCACCGATTCGATCCGTCCATGGCGATTCCCGAGTCGAACCGGGCAAGTTCGGTTCGACTCGGCATTTTTTTAAACACTGGTATACACAATGATCTACTCTAAGCATTTCAAAACCATATGTTATTATATCCCTATGAAATTTGATATACCAATGTCTTGATGACTACTTGAGACCATATATGGATTTCTTGAGCTTACATACTTTGTGCTCAAGGCTAGGTTTTAAAAAACCTTTAGATTGCTCTATGTAGATTTCTTCCATCAAGTTACCATTCAAAAAAACAGTCTTCACATCCATTTGGAAGAGTTCCAAGTTCATATATGCGTTGATTGTTAGGATTAAGCGAATCAAGATCATTCTTACCATCGGGGAGAATGTCTCATCATATCCACTCCTTCAATTTGAGTGAATCTTTGTTCCACAAGCGGGTTTTATACTTGTATATAGTTCCATCTGCATTCGCCTTGATTTTCAAGACCCACTTGTTTTCAATTGGTCTTCTAGTAGGCGACAAATTTATAAGTTCCCAAACTTGATTCTACTTTATGAAACTAAGATCATCTTTCGTAGAAGACATTCATTGATCCACAACAATAGAATTCAAGGACTGTTAGAGTGAGCTAACCTCATCAACATCAAGTGAGATGCATGTGAGGCTCTTTATTTTGAAGTGACTATGAGGAACTTTTTTCGCGTTTACTCTTCCGAAGGTTTTGTATAACATGCGATTCACTCTCAATAAACGCCTCTAGTATGGTCGATGACTCAATGTGGGTCATTTGTTCATTCTTAGCATGTGGCTCACTCCCACTATCATTGAAAATCATGGGAAAACTCCACTCTATCCTCAACTAAATGAACTACCTCAATTTTTGTCTAAGTTTCAGGCTCCTCATAGAACTCTTCAGATAAATGAGACTGATTTCTATTAGGGAATTTTGTCTCTATAAAATCTACATCGCGAGATTTTAATTCCTTCATCCTGCCACCATCATGTTCTTAATAAAATACATATCCCTTCAAGTACTTAAAATATCTAAAAAAAATGCACTCGACAAATCGCTTGTCTAGTTTCCCTGTTAACTTAGAAGGGATGTGAACATGTGCAGCTGACCTCCAAGGATGTAAATTGGAAATATTTGACAATCTACTTGTCCATAATTCATAAGGCATTTTAGGAATGGATTTTGATGACACTCTGTTTAGGACATACATCACAGTAAGTAATACATCTCCTGAGTGCTCATAGACTTCACCATGTCCAATAGAATATGACTATGTAACATCATTTTGTTGCAAGGTGTCGAACATCGTCTTTTGTCTACAGATTCCCTCATCCTCACAGCTTCTTAACTAGAACAAATAATTATTCTCACATTCGATCAGTGCAAGGAACCTTCATTCTTTTGCCCAATTGATTTTGAACCTCTAGCATAAAATGACGAAAACAATAAATTGTTTGTGATTTATGCAAGATTAGTTGTACATACCCATAACAAGAATACTCATAGATAAATATAATAAAATAACGAGAACTATCATGGGTCATCTCATTAAACAAACCACAAATGTCCGAATATATTATATCTAGAAAACCGATTGCTCTCTTTATTTTGAGAAATGGATTTTTAGTTGATTTTACGAATATACATGATTCATAGATAAGTAGGTCTATTTTGAATAAAGGCAACAATCCTTTTTTGGTTAATCGGATCATCTTATCTTTTCCTACATGGACTAGCCTAGCATGCCACATTATAGAGTTGTGTGTGATAGAAGAGGTGGAAGAGTTGAAAAAAGATGAAGATCTCATATAAGCAATGGGCCATCAAACATTAACATCATCATTATTCAAAACAAACAATTCATTTATAATCCAGTCATAATATTGAAAACCATCTTGAGTTGTAAATATAGTATAATTAAGCATAAAATTGATAAAGCGACCATATCTAACTAAACATGACATTGAAAACAACTTTTTTCTCATTCCGAGAGCATAGAGGATATCATGGAAAATAAGGGTTCGTGCACATCAGAATCAGAGTTGGTAAGTTCTAACCCCTAGTACATCATTTGATGTGCAATTTCCTATGAAAATCATCTGCCTTCCAACCAACAAAGTTTGGAGCTCAACAAACAATTCCCGATCATTCGTTATATAACTTGTCACTCCTGAATCCACAATCCATCAAGTAAATTGTAAATGTGCAGCAAGCATCTGAGTGCAAACATTTGCAAAGATAGATAAATCAATTCGTACATTTCTAGGTTTAGGACATTCACGTGCATAATGGTCGTTCTTTTGGCAATTGTAGCAAGATATTTTAGATTTGTCCCATGTATGGATCCCCTATCGCGTCTTGGCATTTTTCTTTTGCTCAGCCTCCTGGTTAGATTGCTCCTCCCCTTAAGATGCCCCATTCTTTGAATTACCTCGGATTTTTTTGCTTGGGCAACTAAAACGGTTTCAGCTCCAGAAGATGAGCAGAACTCAACCTCTATCTTATCGTGATGGGAAAGCTGGGAAAAGTTATTACAATTTCATTGTTCAACATTAATGACTTGGGATTTTCACAGTATTTATGAAGAGACCTGTGCAATCCGAGCATTTTTGCTCGTGACTGAGTTATTTTCCAATTGCTTCAAGGTCGCGTATCATTTAAGACATTTTTCATAGAAATATGTTTGGAGGCATTTGTATGTCTCAAAAGCCATAGAGAAGGCCAGTAACCTAGTAGCGAATATACCAGCATACTTGTACTATAATGCATCCCACATACCTTTTGTCGTGGTGAATCCCTCGAATTCAGGAATAACGTCATCAACCATAACACTAAGCAAAGTAAAGTGAATGCTACGGTCAGTATTGTCTCATTCATCATACTCACGGAGAAGTTCCTATGCGGTACCTTATTCAAGTTTTCGCTTAATGGTAGTTAGGTGCTAAAAAGTACTTTGTTCATTTAGAAGGTATTGCATTTTCCTATGCGACATAGAAAACTTGTTCCCAATCAACTTTTCATGTATAATGAAATCCACGAGCACATTTTAGAAATCATTCGAAGTTCAAAACAACAAAAATGCACATATTAATATGGATGTATGATTGTTTGTTTGTTCCATAATTGCACTTAGATTATCATTTTTACACTTGTTCATTGTCTAGTTACTTGAAAACTCGACCCTTAAAAGTTCTTGATATAAAAATTTTACACTGTCATATTGAGCTCTTCCTTATAATCAATACCAAGTTGCTTTCTTGGATATAGTATCTCAAATACCTCACAATTTGCAAGTGGAGCACTTTCCTATAATACGGCCTTAAAACACTAAAAAAAAAAAAGAGTAAGACCTACCATGCATGGCTTAGCATGTGACGCCTATAAAGAATAATTAGCTGTGACATTCATGATCTAAGATGCATCAACTTGCATAACCAATACATAAGGTTGGCCACTCCTCGGTGCATAAGGCTGATGACTATGTGGTCGGTACATAAGGTTGCATATTGCACCTGCCCATGATCTTAACGTAACCATCATATGCACTTTGCAATCGTAGGCTAGCTATAGGCAAGGCTTCAAAAGTAACACGGGAACGGCAATTAGGGAACAATCGAAAACCGGGATTCACAATGGCTTTGATATGAATGTTGAAGTAACCAGTCCAACGGTTGAAAGGGAAGCAAAAACTAAACAACTGGGAACTGAGTATCATACCTGAGTGCTCGTAAACTTACTTCAGTGAACAAATTTGAAGATGAATGATCAACTCGTGTAAGCAAGTTCGACAACTACTAGAATTGTCGAAATTAGTTCCGCACCGTAAATCCCGAACGAAGTGGAAACTCACAAATACTCTCACAAGTATGATATGATGAGTAGTCTAAGCTCAACTCTCTCACACATAATTATTTATCTCATAGGGTCAAGTCTCTCCTTATAGATCAAATGGGAGAGTGATGGTACTCTCTCTTTCTCTCTCAAGAGAAGCTCTTATACCATTTGTCTTTTGTATTGTTGTGTATGTAAAGACCTCCACCTCTCCCCCTATTATAGTGATAAAAAGGCCTCCTCATTTATGTGGAGGTAACCTCCTCATAAATGGTGCATGTGATTCATGGGAGAATAACTTCCTTATGAAAAAGTGCAACCTCTCCCTACATCCCTCTCATGAAGTAACATAAGTTATGAAAGAAATATGATCCACATGAATGTGCCGTCCTACTACGGATGTACCCTGATGTATACAAATATATACAAGCATCCATTATAACCAAAATGTGCATAAGCCCTAAAAAGATAAAAAGCAGAAAGGAAAAAGAAAAAAGAGAATAAACATAGCAAAAAAAATAGACATTTGAATGAGGAACAAACAATATTAGAAAAAATAGTGTGTAGATAATCTAAATTCATAACAAAAATTGTGTGATGATCTCCTTGATTGTCTTCATGTCTGTCGTTTCATGTGATGGAGTGCTTATACCATGCAAATTTGGGCCGCATGAACTTTGGTCATACTCATCACACTACCTAACTTCACCTTCACAAGGGTCAGTGGCATATAATTTCGTAATTAATTGCCTAACAATCAAACCAAGTGTTAAACAAAATAATATTTTCAGCACATATTGTTGTACATGAAAATTTCAATGGGAATGGTGTTGGGGTCATGGTGGTAGTACTACTTGAGCCTTGGTCAAAGGACTTGACCTCCATTCTCACTAATAAATTCAAAATTTGACTATTTCAAAAAATTGGTAGGGGATCGTCATCCCTACTAACTTAGCCTAAAAAAACTGTGAATATTTTAATCTTTTTTTCTTTGACAAAGTTTTGTATATTTTTTATTTTGCCTGTAATAACCATCTTAAAGCCACTTTTTTAAAAAAACAAGGACAAATTTCCCTTATCTAAATGAATTGTAATGACATTTAGTCATTACAATGAACAAATTAAGGGGTATTGTTGGGGTACTCTTTACAAAGCATTTTTCCTTAATGTACTCGACATTTTTTAACATTGATACACTTATCCCATAATATAATAACTTTTTTGTTTACAGGAATTTGGGATAGTTAATCAAAGGCAAAGTAAAAAATCCCGATAGAAAGGAACATGTATTAATTGTATGAAGATTGACCCCATCTACATAATGTGTGATATCACTCATATTTTTAATAACTAATAGAATGCCACTAATTTATAATAGAAATATCTATTCTACCCCTCTTAATGACGAAAAATGCCCTTGTTCAAAAAATTTCGTATTAGAAAACAAAAGTAAATACTGTTTAATGAATGTTGAGTACATTAATAAAATACTTCATATGTAAGAGTACCCTAACAACCAATCATATTAGAATAAGTTTGAGAGGTGGATTTACTAAATATGAGGCTTCTTTTTTTAAAAAAAAATTACATTTTATTATATCTTGCTCATCAAGTAAGAACATATGTGTAAATAAAAGATAAGTTCTACTTTTGCCATCTTTTTAAGGGTTAAAGTTTAAACTTTTATTAAAGAACAAGGGTATTTCACAAATAAAGTTCCAGTACACTAATTTTTAAAATACCAATGTACTTTTGTATAAACTTAAATTTATCTTTAATTAATAATTAGATTATCTATTAAAATAATTTTTTTAAAAATAATGATTTTCTGATAAATATATACGTTACAACCTATTCTAACATTAACTTTTGTATTTCGTGGGGTTAACTCAAGGCAAACCTATGTGTGCGTGCGCTCGTTTTGTAGGAAAATACTACCTTTTTTTTTTGTTTACAAAAATTAATCATGCATATCTAACTAAACAATGTGAAGTTCTAGGTTGTTAACCTAAACAAGGAGCGGTAAAAAGCATCAATTTTCTCGAGCCACTTAATGAAGCGTATCAATGAGCTTACTCCGTAATTAACATTACGAAGCCTCGAAAAAGGATAAGCAATTATAAAACTTTGTTTCTAGATTCCTTATCTTGCTTAATGATTGAGAGTAATTTAGTCATTTGCCATGTATTATTGCCTTGGCCTATGCCAGATGACATAAATTCCTTTGATTTTTCTTCAATAGAAATCCTAAACAATGTTTTCTTGGCTCGCAATCCTTAATGAGCAAGGCTAGTCTCAGCATTTGGCTCATGCCACTAAGGTGGGTCAAATAATCAAAATACCTCTACATGCTTAGGGTTTTCAACATTGAACGTGAGCAATTTAGGTATTTTAAATAAGGGTGCACTTGGCATATGGATGCATCTGTAGCTATAGAGGTAAGGTGCACCTTCAAATTTTATCATGGTCTATAATTTTGATGTAAAGTGTTCTTAGGATTATCTCATAATTTATTTTAATATCCAATTATAAAATTTTAAATTTAAAAAATGGTTAAAATCAAGTAGATCTATAAACATATGAAAATCTTGAAAATGGACGGTGTAGATAATATGTGGTAAAATGCACTATTTCTGAGACTTAAAATCTTTTTATCTTTTATGGTCATACATCTTGATGTCGAGATGATCAATCAAAGGGTTTTTCAGCATTAAAACTACCTTTTCCAATGGATTTTTGAGGTACATCCGTAGTTCTACATTATAAGGTTGCATCCTTATATAAACTTTTTCCTTTAAATAAATGTTTAAAAGAGGTATGTAAGTGGTTTGATTTACAAACACCAACCAAGCGTATCTAATTAACTGACGTTCTAACCTCCTAACCCTAAACAAGGACGACTGAAAGCATCAAATTTTCTGGGGCCTTCAATTGAAACATATTGTTGGGGTTACTCCTTGTTTTTCATTATGAACCCCGAAAAACACTCCAATTATAAAAATCGGGTTTCCAGATTCGTAATCTTTCTGAGCGAGTGAGGGTAATTTAGTCATTGGGGACGTACTGCCTCGGCCTGTGCCAGATGACATAAATTGCCTTGATTTTTTCTCAATTGAAATCCCGAACAATGTGCTCTTGGCTTGCATTCATTAACAAGCAAGGCTAGTCTGGGCATTTGGCTCGTGCCACCAAGGTGGGTCAAATAATAAAAACACCCCTAGGTGTTGAAACCTGGAACATAGGCAATTTAAACCTTTTGAATAATTGTTTCAAGGTGGTACTAAGTGTAATGAAATTTAAAAGCTGACATTGACCAGTAAATGACCCATTTGAATGACTTTGTAAGGTTGGGGATTTAAGTGAACTTCCTTTTTGTAGTTATTATTACTCCTTTTTCCTCATGTCTTAGGAGACATTTAAGACAGGAAATGACTATTATAAAAATTCATTATATATATATATATATATGGAAAAGATGAGATTAGCCCACTAGCATATATGAACATATGAGCCCAACGTTCGAGATTGATTCTGGGCCGATCTGATGATCACGGCTGTCCGCTAGTATTTGAATTTTAATTCTTTTTACAAATCTAAATCACTTGAAATTTTAAGCGTGTGTTCATAAAAAATATGCAAATTTTTTAAAAATATCAAAAAAATATTTTGTTTGAAATAAATTGACCAAAATACCCCAAAATATTTTACGGGGTATTTTGGTCATTGTTTTAAATAATTTTTTAATATTTTTATTAGGAGCGCCTTGATGAGAAGAAACACACTTTAAATTTCAAGTGATTTAGAATTGTAGAAAATAAAATAAAATTCAAGTACTATCGGACATCTGTGATTGTCAGATCGGCTCAGATTCAATCTGGAACTGTGTGTAAATAATTCATCCAAGCAATTTCCACAAATTCTAGCAACAGACAATCATTTTCAAAAGAGACAAACAGAGAGAGAGAGAGAGAGAGAGAGAGAGAGAGAGCTATTTAAATATGAGATTGTCTATAAGGAGACCATTTATCTTTTGTATAAGGATGTCACAATTATTCGTGTTCCTTCAATTTCAAAATGAGTGTTTGTAAGAGTGTCATTGAATTAGGGGTGGCGAACGGGTCACGTCAAGTCTGGGTCCGGACTCAAAATTTTTTTATGAGACTCAGACTCAAACTCGATTGGACCCGACCCCAAAAAAAAATAAAAAGTGAAAAAATCAAATATTATGTTAAATATATGCATGTATTATTTAAGGGATCATATATAAAGAGACCATTTACATTTGATACAAGGAAGTTACAATTACTTACAACCATCAGATGTGAAATCTGATAGATTGGGTGTGTTACAAAGTTCGAGAAAAATTCTTTTAAAGTTTGAGTTTGGTCAATGGAAGAAATACAATCATCTAATTTCACATCTTATGATCAAGATTAATTGTGACCACCTTGTACTAAAAATAAATGATCTCATTATATACTTTTTTTATTATTGTGCTAAAGATAAATGATCTCATTATATATTTATTATGTAAATATTACTTAAATTTTATTAAATATTATTAAACTATTTTATATTTAATATTATTTAAATAATAACACTATTTGGGTCGGGTCTGGGTCAGGTCCACAGGGACCTAGACCCAACCCTTCGGGTCTAATATTTTGACCCATACCCGGACCTACTTCAGCTCCCGATCCATTGCCACCCCTATATTGAATAGACAAAAAGTTCCAAAAAAAATAAAATTCTCGGATTTTGTGACTCACTCCAAGCCATCCAATTTGATATCTAATGAGTGGAGATGATTGCGACCTTCATGTCTATCGTACAAAGATGTAGAAAATCCCCTTAATAATTTATCCTACATAAAGGAAGTTGTCATAAAATTTTGATGCTCAAAAGATATAACAATGGTTAGATCTTCAAAAAACAATTGTTTCATGTCGGCCGGACCGCATTTGTATAATATGCGGTCCAAAGGTATATAGGTGGTTCATCTCAAAACAATGGAAATTAACAGTCTACATGTTGCTTACTATAATTGTTATTTCTAATATTTGAAATTTATTTATTCTTTCACATTCAAGATCTCCATGTTAAAGACTGTATGTTCTTTAAAAACTAGGATCAAATTCTATTTCAATAAATTAAAGGGCCCACATTTCTACAAGTGCACCGCTTGCTAACCACGTCCATCTTCAAAAGACATTAAAACAACTCCCGTTGTTTTCATCATTAAATATCTCGAAAAATAACTTTATAACATCCTCCATATGGTTCTCATCACCCTACCTCTCTTTTACACACATTGGTTCTCAGTGGTTTAAAAAACAGACCGGTGCCCCGGATCAGGCACCCCAAAAACCCATCCAGATCAGTGAATCGACGTTTTGGATAAAGAATCGAATTAAAAAAACTTATAAAAAATCATTATAAATGTTCTTTTTTAGAAATCCAATAAGAAATGAGAGTACTATATTAAGATTATCATCAAATATTTATTAAAATCTAACTAAATACAATATTATACATTGACATTTGAATTAATGGTTTGTATTTTATTATTTTATCATCATTTTACTATACAAATAAGAATAAATTTGAATTTTGTCGTATAAGATCATCTAATTTTAAAATATAATTTACAACTATAACAAAAAGTAATATATAAACATATATTATATATAATATTTAACCTAATATAATATATAACATAGTGTATTTTATATTTATTTTATACTATAATATATAATATGCAATAAAATATACTATATTACATAAATGTATATATTATATGTAATAAAATATATTATATTACATCAATGTATAATATATATAATTGATGTAATATAATATATAATCTATAAAATATAATATAATATATAGCATAGTGAATTTTATTTTTATTTTATTATATAATATATAATATGTAATAAAATATTATATACATAACAATATACTAAAATATATTATATCACATAAATATATATACTATACAATACAAATATATTAATAATTTAAATATATAATATAATATATTATATTTTATATTTATTCTATTAATCTATATTTATTATATATAATATCATATAATATAAATATATTATATATTATACAATAAAAATAGGGTTTGAGGAACCAAATTCCTATTTTAAGTTCCATCATTTTGGATGGAACTTTTTTTTCTTAAGCATAAGGGAATAAGAAAGTTCTAATTGTATAAGAGAAAGAGATAGGCTCTACTCTTCTTTTATTTTATTACTCCACAAATATATCATTGAAGCAACCAAGCGGTCCCATGGTTCGAACATCAGACCGTATTGTTTAGTAACAAATATTGAACATAATATGGTATGATGTTTGAACCATCAGACTGCTTGATCTATTTAAAAACAATAGAACAAAAGGCGGTCCGATGTTTGAATTGCCTTCTGCTGAATTTTTTTAGTAAATAATGCGGGGCAAATTTGGCAAAGGTTGAGAAATGTTGGGGTTACCAAGTGTTTCGAGTTTTGAAAAATCAGACCTGGGGTAAACTTGGATAAAAACAAAATTATCAAGGCTACAAAATGGTCTGAGGTTTGAAAAATCGGACTGAGGCAAACTTGGCAAAAAAACAAAATCGAGATTCCATCCTTCTGAGTAATAATCGCCTATTTTTGGGTCATTTCGTTATAATGATATTATAAACTGGTCCATACATAAATTTCTCATGAAATAAATACAGTCACCCAATTTCACATCCAATGGTCGAGATTAATTATGATCATATTGTACCAAGGGCAATGGTCTCATTATATAGGTTCCCAAAAAATAAATAACATAGGCCAAGAAACCGTACCCAACTACAACATAAACACCGTAGAATGTGAATATTAATCGTAGCTTCCATCTGGACTTTTCTTTAAATTCAAATTCTTGATTTTTAATTATGACCACTATCCAACTTCCTCTCTTCTCGCTCTCTATCATTTTTATTCTCATTTACAATTCGATATCCAAATAAGAGATACTGTTAAAATCATGGGAAAATATCCTATTATCCTCTATTTTTAACTTCTTTATCTCATCACACCCAAGAATTGAAAATATTATTTATAAGCAAAAGGACTCCAATTTTTCTATCTTCCAAACAACCCCCTAAACCCTTTTGACCATGTATTATGGACCTCAACTACTTATGAAATGACTCTATCTATATCTCTCTAATACTCCATCTCTCTCTAAAACCCAAACTCCATCTCTCTCTTTCTCTAAAATTCCATCTCTCTCTCACACATAAGAATGTGTGCTCGTGTTCGAACTCAAGCCAAACCCCTTGACTGGTCAACTCACCAAGAAGGGAAGAGAGAGATGGAGTTTTAGAGAGAGAGAGATGGGGTTTGAATAGGGTGTCATTTTAGTGTTTGTTTGGGTCAAAATTTTATGATCAAAGGGGTCCAGGGGTTGTAAGATTGAAAAGATGGAGACATTTTGCTTACATGTAATATTTACAATTCTTGGGTCTCATGAGATATGAAAGTTAAAAATAGGGGATAAAGAGATATTTTCCCTAAAATCATCCCGTTACATAGGCCCAAGCTTTTTTATTGACAAGTGGCTAAATTATAAGAATGTTGATTGGATTTAAAAAATTAAAATAAAAAGCAAAGTATATAAAAAAGGGTACGGCTTGTATAGATTCGAGGCTCTAAAGAATAAAGTAAATGCATACATTCAAATAGTGTCGACAAATGTGATTACAAAATTGAAAATCTTTGTGACAGATCTATAATATATTTTTGTCTTTAATTATAAAGTTTAATACTTCAAAAATAGTTTGGATGGAGCAGATCTATGAAAACTTGAAAATCTTGAAAATTGGCGGTCCAAAAATGCGTTAGAAGATGCATTGTTTTCAAAACTTAAAATCCATTTTTTTTTCCTCATGTCCATGCATCTTGATGTCGAGATGATCAATTTGAGGATATTTGGGAAAAAATATAAAAAGTGACTATTTACTTTTTAGCGCAAGGAGGTCCAATCATCACTATCCTTTATATTTCCAATCGGGTGATTGTAAGCATGTCATTGAGTAGATTCAAAGTTCAAAAACAAAATTCTCAAACTTCGTGATACACCTCAACAAGCCATGCAATTTGACATCTAATAACTAGGAATAATTATGATGTCTTTATAAGAAAGATAAAAATCTCATAGTATAAAATCCCTTTTTAGAAGTACTATGTGTGTGTGTAAATCTCTCTTATACAAAATAATTGCGTACAAGAGGGCGGCTAGGTTAAATAGAGACCTTTAGACAACCAAATTGCATGTTATTTTAAACTTTTTTTTTGGGATCTTTTGTTTTTTGAATATTTTTATTGAGTGCCCTGGTTTTGATTGACAAATGGCCAAATTATTATGTTGAATGGATTTCTAAAAAAAAAACATTCGGTATTTTAGTAATAACATAAACTTATATGGGTGTTTAAGTAACTTTTCCAAAAATAAATAGTCTCATAGTATACCATCCCTATTCTAAAATACCTTGCTTTTCTGATTTAATTTTACATTTTAAAATTTCTAATTAGAAAACCTCAAAAGTGAAAAACTGTGCTATTAATTAGATAGGAAGTTCAAATGAAATGAAGTCTATAAAAAAATAAAGGGAAAATATATCCGTACATCATCTTTTCAGACCCAAGGTTTCAAAACATATCTGGCAACATATAAATCTCATGTATTATATCACCTAAACCCTGGACTAACTTTACCCCATCTTTTTAGCTCAAATAAAAATTCAAAAGACATTATTTTCTTAATCTTTTGTAAACCCCTTCTCTCTCTCTCTTCATGTGTTTCTCCCTATACTTTTTTCCTTTATTTCAATACTAAAAAAATACATTTTTTCATAAGATTTTTCTCAACATTAAAAAAATAAAAATGAGAGAGGTTTCTAGAGAAACACGGGAAGAGAGAGAAGTGGGTTTAGAAAGGAATATAAAAAAATATGTCTTTTGAACTTTTGTTTGGGTTAGGATGGATAAAGTTGGTCTATGAGGTTAGAAGATATAATATATGAGATCTCTATGCGACAAGAAATATTTTGAAATATTAGATCTCTTTAGAAATGAAAAAGAAGGTGAATTTGAACTAACTATCTAAGCATAGTGAGTAATTCCAAAAAAAAATAGTATATTTACAGTTTATATTTGAAAGTATAGATAGTTTTATCTACCACTCTTTATTATGCTTTTTTTTTTTTCTTTTTCTTTTGGGGTGGGGGCCAAATTTGAGACTAAAGTTTTATATCCTTGGTGTCTATGATCGCTTCCTCTTTTTTTTAGTTTTTGGGTTACTCGATGAAATGTTGAAAGCAGTGACTCCCTAGGGCTCTCATCAGGTCGAGTCGGAATATAGAACTTTTAATAAAGAAATTTATAAGATTTATTTAAAGAAAAAAGTTTATATAAGGTTGCAACTTTAAAATGTAGAATTAAAGTTGTACATAAAATAATCCATCATAAAGGATTGTTTGGGTATTGGAAGAATCTCTAACTGATCATCTCGACATCGAGATGAATGAATATGAAAAGAAAAAAGATTTTGAGTCTGCCAAATAGTACACATTATTGGCACCGTTCATTTTTAATATTTTCATGTGTTTATGGATCTACTTGATTTGAACTATTTTTAGAGTTCAAAAGTTTATAATTAGCGATAAAAATAGATTCTAGGGTCATCCTAAGAACTTTTGATATTAAAATTACATTATGATAAAATTCAAGTGTGCCTTAATTGGATTGTTTAAGGTTGCAACCTTTTGCAAACCACACTCAGAAAAAGGTAGAACTAGACATGACTACACAACTAGAACCTAGTCGTGTGTAGGTCGATTGGACCCGGACCTAACTTATCCCATCCTTTAAATCAATGTTTATCTTTGAAGGAAAGTTTTTCTAGGGCATTTGTAGAAGGGTGCGGTTTGTATAGAGCCAAGGCCCCAAACAATCAACGTAAAGCACCTTCAAATAGTGTCGAGAAATGTGGTTTCAATACTGAAATTTTTTGTGATAGCCTTAAGATATATTTTTATCTTTAATTATAAAATTTAAAGCTTTAGAAATAGTGTAGATCGAGTAGATCTACGAAAACTTGAAAATCATAAAAATTAATGGTCCAAATATTTGTTACAAGATGCACTATTTCCAAAATTTGAAATCCATTTTTTTCTCTTGTCCATGTGTCTTGATGTCGAGATGATCAATTTGAGGGCATTTGGGCATCAAAACAACCTCTTTTAGTAAAATTTTTGAAGTGCGCTCCAATTTGATTGCTTAGAGCCTCGGCTCGAAATAAACTTTTTCCTTTGTAGAACGGTCATATCTTAGCTATTAAATTTAGACCCGTTGATCCATACTGGGAATCAGCTTGGATCAATGTCATCACAGTGGTCTTGGTTTGATAAGAATGCAGTCCTATCAAAATAAACAAACCCTAATTCATCAAAAATTGTAATTCAAGCCTTGGAAAACCTTCCAATCGATCATCTCGGCCCGAACATCGTGGTTAGGAAAAAAAATTGAGATTTGAAATTCCAAAGCAATATATATTGCAACAAATCATCTAGACCATCCAATTTCTTTAAAAATAACTGTTCATAGATCTGCAAGATCTGTAGCATTTTCTTAGTTTCAAATTTTATTGTTGGTGTTAGAAATTGATTTTAGAGCCATCATAAAGACTTTTTACGCCAAAAAAGCTTACCGGAATGAGGAATTGAGGCGAGGCTGTATTTCGTTTTCATAAAGCCTAGGCCTTATAGAAACTTCATCAAATATTATTCTTAGGCACTCAAGCACTCGATTGTCTTTTTTTAAAGGGTGTCGTTTCCATAAGGTTGCAACTTTAAACAATCCAATTAAGGCACACCTCTAAAATTTATCATAACATGTAATTTTGGTGTAAAACATTATTAGGATTATCTCAAAATCTATTTCCATATCTAATTATAAAAATTTAAAATCCAAAAATGGTTAAAATCAAGTATACCTATAAACATATGAAAAATCTTGAAAATAGACGGTCTAGATAATGTGTTGCAAGATGCACTGTTTCGGGCATTTAAAATCTGTTTTTCCTCATATTCATACATCTCATTGTCGAGATGATCAATTAGAGTGTTTTTCAACATTAAAGAAATATATTCCAATGTATTTTTGAGGTACATATGTAAACCTACATTTTAAGGTTATAACCTTATATAAACTTTTTCCTTCTTTAAACTTATATGGGTGGTATTAATTTTTTTCTTGAACTCATATGCTTTCATTTTCTTTCTTAGCATTGTATTTCGTTTATAATTTCTTTAGCAACTAGTGGTTGCTTTCTTGACTCAATAGTTTTTTTCTCTTTCTCTTTTTTTCCTAAGTTTTTTCATCAAGTAATCATGCTGATTCTTTAGTTAACTTCTATTTGTTATTGAAAAGAAAGTGATCGTTCTTAAAATAATATGAATATTTTATTTCATTGTTTCTTTCATTTTACAAGAATATCTCCTAGATAAAAGGGATTTTTTGGTAAAATATTTCTCGCGAATTTAAATGTTGAGATTTGTTTAAAACCGTACAATATCTTATACTAAGAGAAAGAGATAGGCTCTGTTCTTCTTTATTTTTTTGCCATTAGTTTTATTTCTCTTTGTTTCAAAAATATATTTTTCCTATATTTAAACTGATTCTATTCATCCCCACTGTCCGCATTCTAACTCTTCTATTTTGGCTTAACAGAGAGAACGACCAAGTAAAGAATAAAGTGACATCTACGAATCCCGGCATTGAGCAACCAAAATTCCCAACCTTTTCACCAATTCCGATTCCTCCTCTTTGTTTTACTACTCTTTGTTGGAGGCTCCAAAGCACAAGAAGAAAATAACACCAATTTCCAATTCTTATGGGCTTCTTCTCCTTCTATCATAAATATCCCATTTCCTTCCACTAGCATTTCTTCCTCCAATCTCACTCTATTTCTTCTATCATAAATATCCCATTTCCTTCCACTAGCATTTCTTCCTCCAAGCTCACTCTATTTGGGGATGCGTCCATTTTGGATGGCACCATCAGCCTTACTGGACCTTTTCCCCTCCCATCCCTCGCTGGAGCATGTACACATCTCCTATACCCTTCATACTCTATACCTCATTTCATATCATCTGTCACCACCTTCTCTTTCTCTATCACCCAAAATCCCTCTTCCCCATCCTCTCTTGCCTCTGTTCCACCACTTGAGCAAGGGGATAGTATTGCCTTCATCATCTCATCTGAACCTCACTCGCCAATTCCTGCTGCTGACCTCTACTCCGACCCCGAGCACAACCGCCTCATATGCATCGAATTCAAAACAGATGATCTCTATGAAGACAAAGTTGACCGTGATTCATCTTCATCTCTCTACCGTATTGTGATCAATGCCAACTTTCATGGTATAGACCTCCGCAGTGGGCGAGCAATCAATGCATGGATGGATTATACTGACTGGAACAAGACTCTTCATGTGTGGCTTAGCTACTCCTTTCAAAAGCCATCCACCCCCACTGTAATAAAAAAAGGTGGACCTCTCAGGTGTCTTTAAGCATTTCATTTGTGTTGGCTTCTACTCCTCAAATAGGGGTGGGGGTCGCATAACCCTTCATGTAATCAATCGATGGAGCTTTTCTACTTTTGATCCCCGCTCTCCCTTCCCCACCCCTTCCTCCCCGCCTTATTCTTCCCTCACCTTGTCCCTCTCACCCCCGTCCTCCTTTTCCTCCCCGACTTCGTCTAACTCCTCCCCTCCCGCCGTCACAACAAACGATCGGCATGATGCACCCCCTTGCTAGTATTACAACAAAGGAAGAGCACAAGCCATCTCCAAGCACGGTGGTTGGGTTCAGCTTGGGAGGAAGCATATCTTTGGTTCTTATCGTTAGCATTGTTACAGTAGTGCTAGTGAAGAGGAGAATGCCTAGATGTATCCGATCATCCATACCTATTGGAGGACCTCCAAAAAACTTCGTAATAGTGGTGTCTAATTCTACCAGTGAAAGTTTCGAGGGTGGCTAAGATTCTACCAGGGACAGTTCTTAGGGTGGCTTAGATTCTACCAGTTACAGTTTCGAGGGTGGCGAGGAGGTTACCCAGCACATGTCAAGGGGTGAAAGTTCCTCAGACTGCCTAGAAGACAAGTCAGAAATCATTTGGGAAATGATATCATCTATGCAGAAGGAAGTGGCAGTGAAACATAGTAGCAGTTAAAAGGCAAAATAATATTATAATAACGTCCCAAAATGTGGTTGAATTTTAGTCACTAATCCTCAATTGTGTAATTTGTAATCCCTATTCATCAATTATCAATGAGTTATTTATAAACTCTGTTCTTCAATTGTTCAATGATATTAGTTTGCTAAATTTTTTATATGTGAGTCAAGCTTTGCAAAATAAAAGAATTTTTTTTGGAAAGTGGCATTGCTTGGTTTAGAAAATCAGAATGTGTTGGCTATGATATACAAAACACCTTGGGTTAGTACTCTTTGAGGTGGTCCATTTTGAAATATATTGAATTTATCCTTTTTGGGTAAATTAAAATATGTCGAGGTTATGCGATCTTGACATGCACAAGTGTTGATGTTTGGGTGTACTTTGTATGAAGATATCTAACATGTCACTAGAATCAATCTGATCAAATATGGAGCTTTTTTATTTGTATATTTTATTAATTTATTGTACCCCTTTAAAAAATAATAAACATTAATATTATGCAGTCCCAGCTCATTAGAACTTTCTTATGGGTTTGTATACTTTGGTAACGGTTCAATTTCAAACAAATTGCTCGTAGACCCTTAACCCTCCGATGTCAACCATGGTTGCTTCAGGTGTATAATCTGTGGTTGAGGATCTATAAGCATATTATTTGAAATGCAAAAGCCATCATGCCATTCTCTCCTATTTCTTATTAACATGTCTATTTTAATTGCTCATGTCTCAGGGCCTTATAAATTTCAACACATGTGGTGGTATATGGTCGAAACATTACATGCAAATCTCACTTTAAGATTGATTAAGATCTCTCTATCTCTCTTTCCACTATTACTATCTTTTCATATGTAGAGTTTTCAAAGATAACCTTTCACGTTAAAATATACTTCCTTATCTACTACTGCTATTAAGTGATTTACAAATCGCCGAGTCAGCACGGACTCGAGCTAGTCGACATGAGAATCGATCATCCCGTGTCGATTCCAATAAAAAATATTGGATCGCCTGATTTTAAAGAAGAACCAGCGATTCTCTACAGTGACCTGCCCGAGTCAATGTACATAATGACTCGGCATGACATCATGACTCGGCATTTCTACACAATATGAAAACTAGACACGTCACCGTGTCTCAATAGTACATTTGTTTTCAATTTTTTGTAAGGCTAATTGGGATATTTTTAAAAAAAATAAGAGAACCACCATGCTGAGCTTATGTCACCACACATACAATCACGTGGCCCCATGTCCCATTCATTTGTCACCAAGTAATATGTTGGTCCTCAGATCTTTTATAGATGTGAAATCCCCGTGAAGTTTTCGATGTGAGACAATTCCCACTATAGTAGTTTGAGAACAAACCTATTAGCGTGCAAACTGTTACTAGCGATAAAGCATATGCTTATACCCATTAGCTTTTATGGAATTCAGTTTATTATAAAAAAAATTTATTAAATTAATAAAATAATTTTTTTAATAATTTTGTTTATTATTAAAAATATTTATTTAATAGAGCGAGCCTTTTATAATAAATTATGTTTATTATAACAAATATACAAGAATTCAAAATATACATACAAGAGCCATTTTGTTTTTTGAATCACGTTTAGTATAATAATATAATTAATAATTATACTAATTACATTGATAACCAAATCTTATATGTTATTTATTAGTATATTTTTATTATAAATTATATAATTTAGCATCTTTTGCTATAGTTGTAAATTAGATTTTAAAATTAGATGATATTACAAGACAAATTTTAAATTTATTATTATTTTAATATTAAAATTATTATAAAGTATAAACCAATAATTTCAATTTCAATATATAATATTATTGTTAGTTAGGTTGTAATAATTATGGACGAGTAAAGAGAATTGATAAATGTTTGATCTGATACTAATTTCACTTTATATAGGATAATATTATTTTTAATCTTATAAAAAAATGAAAGTTCTTAGTGAAGTACCTCCATTTCTTATTGGATTCCTAAAAATCAACATTTATAATAATTTTTAATAATTTCTTTGGTATTTTTTTAAGGCAAAATCCGACTGATTCGGTTGATTCCCGATCCGAAATGCCGTTTCACAGATCCGGATGGGTTTTTAGGGTGTTTGATTCAGAGCATTGATCTGTTTTTTAAACCAGCACACAAAAAAGATGTTAGAAATATAAAATATATGTTAAAAAAAAAAAGGGTCAGAGATATATTTTTAGATGTTTTTGAGGGGTTTTAGGATTATTTGCAAAGTTTTCTTATCTTTGGATCCCATCTTTTTATTTTTTGTTTTCGGATTTTCTGAATTATTCATGGTATAAATCAAATTTTTAAATAATCATCTTTTATTTATTTTTTTGCATCTTTTATAATCTTTTAATGACTTCTATTACTTTTTTAAAATTTTACCTTTTTTTTGTCTTTTTTACTGATCGTAACAATCTTTTCTATTGATTTCTTAAGAGAGATTTTGCGGGATTTTGCAAAGAGAGAATGTTGGAGTAGCACGGAGATGATGAGAGAGGAAGAGAGGGTTAGGCTTTGGGGGAGAGAGAGAGTGAGGGGTGTGCGTCGATTAGGGAGATAGAGTATGAGTGTCGCCGATAATTTAATCTGTTTGAATTCAAAACCTGAATTTCGGACTCTATTCGGGTTATAGATTAATCATTCCCAAACTTGAATTTCGCTCTATTTGGATATGGGTATAGATTCAAGAATCGGATTGGATATGAATCTAAATAGTATTTTTTGGGTCTAAATGGATTTGATCTGGATCCGACCCAGTTATTTACTATTTTGGATTGGATTTGGGTCTAAATGGATTTGATCTCGATCCGATCCAGTTATTAAAATATTATATATATATATATATATATATTAGCATTTTTTTTATAATATTTTATAGATATAAAATAATTTATAAAATAAATATTTGGATCCAATTGGGTCTTGTTCTTGATCCAAATCTGAAGCCCATATACTTTTTAGATCCGGATTCATATCCATATTTCTTTTCAGATCTGATCGGGTCTGGATAGATCTGGACCCGATCCAATTGTGACTAGGATTGCTTGAAATTCCTAACCACGCGTATAGTTAAATCCCTTTACAGACTAGGATTGGTAATTAATTTAAATTTCCTAACTACGCGCATGACTTAAATCCTTTTCTCTTGCCAAATTTGGCTATGGAATATATCACAAATGTGTTTTTTTGATAAACGTGTATTTAGGTGGATTTTTAGTCTGAATCCCAATTTCTTAATTTTGGATATTATATTGTATTATCTTAAATTGGACAATAAAATTATCATTCTGAATCTCCTTGATTTTGGATATTATATTATATTATCTTTAGTTGAATAATAGAAGTATATTTAGTTTGGATATTATTACATCAATATAGATTCGAACTTGACTCTAATTCCCTTCTAACTAAAGTCCTATATAATGGAACCAATTGAATAATATAATTATCTTTAGTTTGGATATTACTACATCCATATACATACGAACTTAGTCCTAATCTTGTTCTAAGTGAAGTCCTATATAAACGAGCCAAACAACCAATCTTATTTCATATTCAAAGGCATCTCAAAGTAAGGATCAACAACTTCTCGGCCTTGTAACTTGTTCAAAGTAAGGAGCAGCAGCAAAAACAACTTCTCAGCCCTCCAACTTGTTCGAAGTAAGGAGCAGCAGCAAGAACAACAACTTCAACTTCTTGGCCTTGTAATTTGTAAGTTTTTATTAATCACTCTTTTATATATTTCTTTTGTATTACCATTTTTGTCTTTCTCTTCTCTTTGTCTCTCTTAATCTTGTCTTAATCTATGTATCCGACAAGCAACTCGGGCTTGGGTCTGAGGCTAAGTAAGGGTGAAGTCCACCGCAACTTGTTGGGATACCAATAAAAATATGTTTAAAATATAAAATAATTCTTAAAAAATAAAAATAGCACTTTATTTTTGGATGATTTTAAGGGATGATTTGGGAAATTTTCTTATGACGTTCCAATCTTTTATTTTTTCATTTTCTTGATTTTTCTGAAATATTCACAGTATAAATCAAAATTTAAAAAATCAAAAGTAAGTAATAAAAATAATTAAAAGAATAGAGAAGAAGAGAAAATACTTAAAAGATGGAATATTTAAAAATTATACTATCTTGTAACAATTTTTTACCTTTTATTTATCTTTCAACAATTTCCATGGTGGACGTGACTCGATGGACTTAATCAAGTTATCTCCTCATCTGCCCTCGGCTGAAGCAAGCATGAATGCATTAGATGAGTACTATGAGACCCCAAAAGTTTTGTGCCTTATTTATTTATTTATTTATCTTTTTTTTTTTTTGAGCCAACTGAAATTGATTAGAATAGCAAAATCATTAATAAAAATTATACCATTCTCTAGTGATGGGAGATTTTGAATTTCCATTTTTTTCTTCAAGGTGCTCAAAATTTTCTTAAAGATAAATTTGGACACAGATGGATGTATAACTTTGCAATAATTTGTTAACTAGAAAGATTTGTAAGTTGTCGATTAAGGAAAGTCATACTACAAGGGACACCAATAATTAGGGACAACTAGGATAATATGAATCATATTGTTACTATTGAAATCCTAACATATATTATTTTCTTTTTTTTCAATTTTATTAGTTTTTCTACATTTTTGTTTTTTTTGTGATTACCTAACTGATAATTCTCTTTTGCTATTGCAGCAAGCTCCCTCCCTCTCTAAAACCTATTTCCATTTGAGAATTCTCCCGTAAACCTTACTTTTCAATAAATGGCGGACTATCCAAAGTATTGCCCTCGTTGGAAGCATTTAAGAATCTCCTTCTCGCTTCCTACCCTTCGTCACAGCTGCATTTCGGTGGAAATATAGCGGACTGTCCAAACTATTGCCCTCCTCTGAAGCCGTTCTGAAAATCTCCCTCCCACTTCCTACCCTCCGTTACAGCTGCATTCCAATGAAAATCCAACAAGATTTGGCAGTAGGGGTTTACCCAAAACCATGGGCTAGCAAACGCGAGTACTTGGAGAAGTCCTGCCACTGAGTACCCCTCTAGCCCTCTCAAGCCTGTTAATAGTAGCGGTAAAATAGCAGAGGTTAGAGTTTCGAATTTGATTGTGGAAGTTTTTGTTGTTTCTGAAGTTCTTGAAACAGTCTTTTCCAAGGAAGATCTAGAGCCTACTATTGTTAAGAGGTATACTGGACCTGAGTTTTGGTGATCTTCTCCTCCAAGTGATATCCCAATGCCTGGGCCTGGACTTTTGTGTTCTCCACCTCCTCAGCATTGACCGTAACTGAATAACAAGATGACTTTCCACACGCTTCTGCCTACATTCTCTCTTTTGCTCCTTGATAAACATTTGTATTTCTTGTGCCATAGACATGAGCCAGAGTTGGGGTGAAATCTTAGAAGTTAGAAGCCCATCACTGACTCCAAATATTACATTTCAGCTGTGAAAGTTTTATTTGATGTTTCTCTTCATGTTTTTCTTTTGAACTAGGCATTCCAAGAATTTGTTTTGCACAACCCTCTTTAAGTCGATATAATTTACAAGTTCTATAGCAATTTCATTTCAACTGTTCGTAAATAACTCATCCAAGCATATCCACAAATTCCAGCAACAAACAATCATTTCCATAAGAGAAAAACCGTGAGAGAGAGAGAGAGAGCAGTTTAATTATGGGATTATCTACAAAGAGACCGTTTATCTTTTGCACAAGGAGGTCACAATCATTCGTGTTCTTTCAATTTCAAAATAGGTGATTGTAAGAGTGTCATTGAATTAGGGTTGGCAAACGGGTCACGTCAAGTCTGGGTCCGGACTCAAAAAAACTTTATCGATTGGACACGACCCCAAAAAAAAATAAAAATTAAAAAAATCAAATATTATGTTAAATATATGATGTATTATTTAAGGGATCGTATACAATGAGACCATTTACATTTGATACAAGGACAACCATCATATGTGAAATCTAATAGCTTGGGTGGGTTACAAACTTCGAGAAAAATTATCTTAAAGTTTGAGCTTGGTCAATGGAGGAAATACAACCATCTAGTTTCACATCTGATGGTCAAGATTAATGTGACCACCTTATACTAAAAATAAATGATCTCATTGTATACTTTTTCATTATTGTACTAAAGATAAATGGTCGCATTGTTTACTTTTTCATTGTTTAAATATTATAACTAATAATATTTATACTTATATTTATATAAATATTACTTAAATTTTATTAAATATTATTAAAATATTTTATATTAAATATTATTTAAATAATAATACTATTCGGGTCGGGTCTGGGTTGGGTCCTTATGGACCTGGACCCGACCCTTTGGGTCTAATATTTTGACCCATACCCGGACATGGGTCAGATCCTGGTCCATTGCCACCCCTATATTGAATAGACAAAAAGTTCCAAAAAAATATATTCTCTGACTTCATGACTCGCTCCATGCCATCCAATTTGACATTTAATGAGTGGAGATAATTGTGACCTCCATGTATATTGTAAGAAGATGTAGAAAATCCCCTTAATTATTTATCCTACATAAAAGAAGTTGTCATAAAATTTTGATGGTCAAAACATACAACAATGGTTAGATCTTCAAAGAACAATTGTTTCATGCGGGCTGGACCACATTTGTATAATATGTGGTCCAAAGGTATATAGGTGGTTCATCTAAAAACAATTGAAACAAATGTTTCTTACTATAATTGCAATTTCTAATATTGAAAATTTATTTATTTTTCACATTCAGGATCACCATGTTAAAGATTATATGTTCACAAAAAATTAGGATCAAATTCTATTTCAAAATTAAATTTATTTAGGGGCCCACATTTCTACATGTGCGGGCATGGCCGGATGCTAACCACGTCCATCTTCAAATGACATTAAAACAAGTCTCGTTTTTTTCATCATTAAATATCTAGGAAAAAAATTTTATAACATCCTCTATATGGTTCTCACCTCCGTGCCTCTCTTTTCACATATTGGTTCTCACCAGTGGTTTAAAAACAGACTGGTGCCCCTGATCAGGTATCCCAAAAACCTATCCAAATTGGTGAATCGGAATTTCAGATAAGGAATTGGTCGAATCGGTCGATTTGGCCTTAAAACAAATTCAAAAAAATATTAAAAATCATTATAAATGTTCTTTTTTAGGAATCCAATTAGAAATGAGGGAACTATATTAACAACTTTTATTTTTTTTGCATCAATATGCAAATATTGAGATGTTCTTTCCCTGTATGAAGATTATTATTAAACATTTATTAAAATCTAACTAAATACAATATTATATATTGGAATTAGAATGATTGATTTGTATTTTATTATTTTATCATCATTTTATTGTACAAATAAGAATAGATTTGAATTTTGTCATATAATATCATCGAATTTAAAAATATTATTTACAACTATAACCAAAAAATAATACATTGCATAATTTATAACATAAATAAATTAATAAACAAAAATAATACATTCCAACATAACTAACTATAATGTTATATTCTGAAATTGAAAGTGTTGGTTTATATTTTATAAAATAATTATAAATAAAATAATTCTAAAATTTCTTATAATAACATCTAATTTAAATATTTTTATTTACAACTATAAGAAAAATAATATATTATATAATTTATAAAATAAATAAATTCCTAAAAAATATAAGATTTGGTTATCAATGTATAATTATTAATTATAATATCATAATAAACATAATCAAAAAATTATTAGAAAACAATTCCATATCATATGATTAAAAAAAAAATGAAACCTCCTATAAATTTTAATGTTCTAATATTAAAAAAAAATCAAAATATATGTTTACCTAAAAAATGTACCATGTGATAAATTATTAACAAATAAAGAGTGAAGCGGGTGTAAGAAAATGTGGAAGGTTAGACAGTTTCACCTCTTCTCCTCTCTCTTCATTCACATCCAGTGACATCATTATCTTCTTATTTGTCCCACGTCGATAGTCAAGGAAAAGGCACAACGTGTATAAATTCCACCCTCCCAAGTCAAACGTCATTGATTGTGCTTGAAGAGGCAATATTGGGAGTTTTAAAAAATTGTTTTTGAATAATAAAGACGGTTAAAAAAACATGGTTTCAAACAATTTTCAAGCGCACTTTTTGACTCGCCGATTGTTGATGTCATGCCAACGATTTAATGTCACACACCGGTTTTATACAGATAAACCCAATACCGATTTTGGGCCAGATCCGAGACGGACTGGGCGATTTTCGATCCTAATCTCCTGATTCCGGATTGGGTCGCCGACTTTTAAAACATTAGTTCTCACCAATAGACGCAGGAATACATTTAACAAAGAATATGCGAATGTCACTGAATTCTTCAAGCAAGCAAATTTATAAGTTCAAGTCCACGTTGAAACTTTATAACACAAAATGATATTTTACCATATATATCATCACAACTATGTATATGATAAACATAAAAGTTCATTTCCATGTCCGAAGACTCCAAACAGGAGATAAGGTTACATTCATCCGATAGGATTAGGGCCTGTAACTGAAAATTAGTATCCGTGTAAGAGATAATAAAAGATAACAAGAAAGGGTATCGTACATCAAGATAATCTCAATAAAATGTGAATATTATAGAGAGAGACTATTAGAATTAAAAATTTAATAAAAAAAGAGATTATTAGCATCCAAAATACCTTATTTTCAGTTATGATTTACTACATGAAAATCTATAAATATTTAAATATAAATACAAAGGCATTACATAATTCATTATCTTCTTTTGATTATTTTTCTCTCTCTAAAACCACGTTTTAGGATTTTACCATCTCTGAATTTTGTTGCCAGTATTAACACAGAGCCTTTCTCTCTCTAATTCTCCATTGCCATTACCGCATAGCCTTTCTCTCTCTAATTCCCCATTGCTTTCCTCGCATCCCTCTCTCTCTCAGCTCTCTTCCTTTTCTCTCTCTAACAGCTTGGCCCTTCTCCTTCTTCTTCACCTTTTCTTTATTGGTATTGAAAGTTAAATGCAATGGGGCAAAACTCTCGAATCTCGGTTAGTGATCGTCCATTGCCATGGGAAAGGGAAAAATACCCTAGAACTGTGAGGATTCAACCCAAGATAACGTGTATTACAAATTTGGTTGAACCAGACGATAAAGTCCCTGGCAATCTCATTAAAAAGGCAAGAAAAGATGTGAAGAGTGAAAGTTTCCAATGGTCTCAAAGGCTCAGAAGTTCAGATAAAGATAGAAAGCTGAAAACCATTGGATTTTGGCCCAAAATAGAGATTCAGCTTTCCAAAAAAGAGATTCAGGACGATCTCTTGGCTATGGGAGCAAAGCTGCCACTTAGGCCCAAGAAGAGACCCACAGCAGTGAAGAAATATATAAAGGTTAGTATTTGGTAGTGTTCAAAATATCGACTCGGTTAAGGTAATCGGATGTTGGCTGAGGCGAATTATTGGGCTGAATCCGAATAACTCAGCTGAGTTCATGTCGTACGATACTTAATCATATCTCTTTCTTTCCCCCACAAGGTTTCTTTGAATCTCTCTGTAAAATAGTTTGTCTTTTTGGCATCTCTCGTAAAGCATTCTTTCGTCGCTTTTGCAAGATCTTTGTCTTGGGAACGATTTACCACGTATTTCTCCTGGAAAATAAAGTGTGGGAACTGGGTGATACAACGGGTCTGGATCACCTGGATCATTGATTTTTTGACAAGAATAGGCGAACTTGCGTAGACTTGGACCTGTTCCCTATACTTGCTAAGAACAACTTTGTCCTTAATCGATTCTCAATCTGAATTGGCAATTCCCAATTTGGGTTCTTGTAGTTCTTTATGTGCTCCCTCTTTGCAGGTGCTACTCAGAATGAAATGTCCAAGAAAGAAATATATTGAGCATATGTTGCTTAAAATCCTCATTTTGAGTATATAAAATATAGGAAAATATATCAAAATACACCGTACTTTTCAGCTATTTAACACATTACCCTTTTTCTACAAACCCAACTCAAAAGCAAGTGTATTTTGTAGGGAACTTTGAAACTAAAGCAAAACAGATGGGTAAAATGTTAATAGTTAGGTACATTCTGATAAATTTTCACCAGCCAAAGGATCATATGCTCCCCTTGTAGCGTATGTTTCGTCGGTTTTGTACAGATAAACCCAATACCGGTTTTTTGCCAGATCCGGGACGGGCTGGGCGATTTTCGATCCTAATCACCTGATTTCTGATCAGGTTTCCGACTTTTAAAACATTAGTTCTCACCAATAGACGCAGGAATACATTTAACAAAGAATCGGTGAATGTCACTGAATCCTTCAAGCAAGAAAATTTATAAGTTGAATCCTTCAAGCAAGAAAATTTATAAGTTCAAGTCCAAGCTGAAACTTGAACCATAACACTTAGTCTAAAACATGACTTAAATTGCATGCCCTATGAATTTACTATCTAATAGATAACACAAAATGATATTTTACCATAGATATCATCATATATGATAAACATAAAAGTTCATTTCCATGTCCGAAGACTCCAAACAGGAGATAAGGTTATAATCATCCGATAGGATTAGGGCCCGTAACTGAAGATCAATATCCGTGTAAGAGATAATAAAAGATAACAAGAAAGGGTACCGTACATCAAGACAATCTCAATAAAATGTGAATATTATAGAGAGAGAGACTATTAGAATTCAAAATTCAATAAAAAGAGAGACTATTAGCATCCAAAATACCTTATTTTCAGTTATGATTTACTACATGAAGAATCTACAGACATTTAAATATAAATACAAGGGCATTACATCTTATCAATTCATTATCTTCTTTTGATGATTTTTCTCTCTCTAAGACCACGTTTTAGGATTTTACATCTCTGAATTTTGTTGCCAGTATTAACACAGAGCCTTTCTCTCTCTAATTCTCCATTGCCATTACCGCATAGCCTTTCTCTCTCTAATTCTCCATTGCTTTCCTCGCATCCCTCTCTCTCTGCTCTCTTCATTTTTCCCTCTCTAACAGCTTGGCCCTTCTCTTTCGTCTTCACCTTTTCTTTATTGGTATTGAAAGTTAAATGCAATGGGGCAAAACCCTGGAATCTCTGTTGAACCAGATGATAAAGTCCCTGGTAATCTCATTAAAAAGGCAGGAGAAGATGTGAAGAGTGAAAGTTTGCAATGGTCTCAAAGGCTCAGAAGCTCAGATAAAGATAGAAAGCTGAAAACCACTGGATTTTGGCCCAAAATAGAGATTCAGCTTTCCGAAAAGGAGATTCAGGACTATCTCTTGGCTATGGGAGCAACGCTGCCACTTAGGCCCAAGAAGAGACCCACAGCAGTGAAGAAATATGTAGAGGTTAGTATTTGGTAGTGTTCAAAAGATCGACTCGGTTAAGGTACTCGGATGTTGGCCGAGGCGAATTATTGGGCCGAATCCGAATAATTCTACGCCCCTGTACTCTTCCAGACCATGGGTTTCAAGAATGACGCCTCACTCTTGTCTGCTGTGATCACAGGAACAGTTAATGCCATCTCCACCTTCATGGGCATTGTCATTGTTGACAGGGTTGGAAGGAAACCTTTGCTACTCCAAGCTGCAGTCCAGATGTCTTGTTGAGGGCTTTATATTTTAATGGCGGATGAAATGATAAGTGGGTTGATCCAAACTTAAGTGGGCCAAGCCCCTAAATTAGTCCCATTATTTTTATTTTTGGGAAAATGTTATTCATTTTTGAGAAAATTTCAATTGACATTGAAGAGTTGTCCTTTTAATTTTCGTTTCACTCAAATATGGAGTTTCTTCAATAGTTTTCCAAACTGTTCTTTTTTAGGATTGTGAATCTTGAATAGGTACGACCATTTTAATAATTTAACCTGTCCTAAAAAATTGGGGGTACCGTGGTGACTTGGTTTAAGGATTTTTACGTACATCAATTATAAAAATACCCATGGTTGTTCAGAGTTCCTAACCTTGAATAGAGGCAATATAAATATTTTTAAGGTAATTTAAGTATTTTTAAAGTAATTTATGAAGAGGTACTTGTGCAAAATAACAAAAAATTAAAAGTAGACCTATTAGTGTTAATTAGGATGTCTTGACTAATAATTTAATGCTTTAATGAGTTATTACCCCTTAAATGACATCTACACCTTTCATTCCCTTTTTTATATTTGGGCCACCCTATCGATGGCAACAAGTGCGCCTACAAACCAATCGATGCATATAAATTGTGGCAAGCAAAAATGCATAAAGATTGATAGAAATTCATCTATTAAACTCCTAAATATTGGACAACTTTGTTTGAAAAGAAACTCTGATGATGATATTGGACAACTTTCTATATCACAAAAGCAAAAGGAAGTTAACTGAAATCAATACAGGTTCTTATGTTTTAAGAAAATATCTACCGCTCATCAGCATGATAGTTAATGTGGGATCCATCTTCCTAAACATTAGTTATCATCAATGCTAGTATTAGGATTAAGGATGTGGTTAGAAGTAGTTTGAAAAGATAAGGGGACTTATAATCTCACTGAACTTTTAATAGAGCAGAATGACAGACCAAAATTTATGTAGCTGACCCGAATTAAAAGAAAAAAAACTATCATGATGATGAATGAATGCTACTAGGATTGATAGTGGTGATGCGCTCTATAGGGGTGATAGGAGTGATGAGTGACTTAAAAATCACGGTTCTGGACCGATATTGCTGATCAAGTTACTATATAGATTATGATCCCATATCGAGAAGCAACCCATTTTAGAGAGACTTGAGCAGTTCTATTGGGGACCCTGGCGAGTCGTATCCCTGGACAGGCGATTCGGATTGGCGATCCAACATGGTAGGAAATTAGAAATAAAGTTTTTTTATTATAAAAAGCTTTCAAATTTGTTTTTCCCATTTCTCACGCATTTCGCTTGAAATCTATCTTTAATTGTTTGTTTTTGTGTTTATTACAAGATCGAAATACTACTTTTTAAATCAAAACCCCTCCTCGAGAAATCCGAAGATCAAAAAATGGGGGTTTTTGGCCACTGTCAATTTGGTTCTCTCCCTTTGATTTCAAACAGAAGCTCTACTTTTAGTTTAATTTAAACAAATGTTTGACTTCTGACCATTATTTCTTTAAATCCAGAAAAAACCAATTCTTGGCACTCGATTTAGAAATCTTTAAGATTGAACCAGTTTGATTTCTATCCAAGTAGAAACCAGACCAATTTTATGTGTTCGAAAAAAAAAAAAACTCGAAACTTTTGAATCAAAACTTTTGAATCCAGACCAATTTTATTTGAGTTCTTCTAACCTGAAGTTATTTTTTGAGATTTCCTAACAAATTTCTTTGAACTCCTTTTCCAGAATCCAGCTTTGTAGGTTTCTTATTTGTTTTCCTCATTTCGACTCTGTGTGAAGTTCATCTCATAATCTTTCCCTTTAACCCTCTACAACATATGGAAATATTATTTCATATTGAAACCCCTTTTGATTGCATTTGATAATCAAAAGTTCAGTTTCTCTCAAAAACTAAGCGTAAATTAAGGATATCTTCTTTGGGAAAGGTTTCTATGCTTTTTCTACACCATAGAAGTTCTATCCTCCCCTTACCATTCAGCCGTCCAATTTTGATTAAGAGAGCCACTCATCGTTTGATCTTAGATCCGATATCTTAAAGTATTTTATTTTTAGTTTATTTTTAAACAAATTGTATGAATATGAAATTTGGTACATGTCATATTCTCATTGGGCTGCACCTATAAAAAATATTAAAAATAATTTTAAGATAAAATATAATGACCAAAATACCTTTTGAAAATTTCAGGGGTATTTTGGTTATTTTATTTTATTGAAAATATTTGTTTTATATTTTTTGGTAGTGCGAGTTTAATAGAAGAATGGTCGTCCAAAATTTAGTGTCAAAATAGTTTATAGAAAAAAATTAAAAATAAATTAGTGTAGAGACATGATATTATGATTGGGGCAATCTTAGCCCTCTATTCAGAATGGACGGTTGGATAAGGGGGAGGATTGAACTTTTATACTGCAGAAGAAGCAAAGAAATCTTGCCCATTCTTTTTTTTTTTTTTTTTTTTTTTAAATATTTCTCAATATTGGATTGGGAATTGCTGATTTGGATATGCCTAGTAAACTGGCCCAGGTCACCCAGCTGATCCTTGGCTTTAAAGCACTGGTTTTCTTTTATAAAAGCACCTCACATTGTTGTTCGGAATTCGGATTTGGAACCTCAAGTGGAACTTTGGTCTTATGGAGTAACTTATGAACCTAGAAACTAGGGGTGGCAATTGACGTAGAACCGATCCGGGACCCACTTAGTATACCCGAATGGGTCAAGGTATGGGTCCAACATTTGGATCCGACGGGTCAGGTCCAGCTCCAAAACATAAACACGAACACTATTCGGGTTCGATCCCGGTTCGGTACTCGACCCGTACTTGTAAACTACTGGAGATAAAATACTTCCAGCCCTATTCATTTGGAATCCGACGGGTATGAGTATGGACCCGACTAGAGCCGGGACCCAATGGGTATAGGTATGGATCCAATTTTTGGATTCGACGGGTCAGATCCACGTCCAAAACTTGGGCCAAATACATTCGGGTCTGGGTCCAGGTCCAGCCAGACCCATCCCATACCCGACCCATTACCACCCCTACTAGAAACCAACCCCAAAAAAAGAATAAATTTGAAAATACACTCTCTATGTGACTGACAAAGTAATGTCCTGATATTGAACAAAGACCGGTCAAAATTTGGATGTTTTGATGTGTGTGTAGGATTCAAAATCTGATTTTTATTTTGACAATAATCGTCTATTCATAAATCGGTTATCTAAATTTCAAATAAAAACTTCCTAAGTAGCTCTTGCCCCACAGGAGAAAGTGTACATTATGATCATCAGGGAGCATGCTATAAGTGTTAATATAGAAAACTTAGCAACTTTATTATTGAGGATTATATTATAACATATTAGCATCCCGATTTTATGTCTAATAGTCAATAATAATTATGAATCTTGAAAACAAAAATAAAGATGTACATATTTTCTTTCCTTCTATAATTATTATTGTGCACATAGAAGATTCGAGTGATTGCCTAGGATAAATTAACAATATTGTTGCTCGCTCGGACTCCAATTTTGACTGGGGACGCATCATTCATAATTCTAAAGGATGTCCTCTAGTCTCTTGAGTTGTAGTCTTGTTACAGGAGTTGTGAATGTGTGAAAAATAAGATTGCAATATAAAGGATCGTATATAATGAGACCATTTACTTTTGATACAAGGCGATCACAATTACTTATAATCAACCGATGTGAAATCTGATAGCTTAGGTGCATCACAAAGTTTCAAGAAATTTTTTTTTTATTTTGACCTTGGTCAATGAAATAAATGATGCCACCCAATTTCACATCTAATGGTGAAGATTAATTGTGACTACTTTGTACCAAAGGTAAATAGTCTCATTATATACTTTCCCGATATATAATTGCCGATCGAAATTTTACCAATTGATTGGGTTGCCTTGTGCCAAATGCTAGAATGCAACCAGAAGTTATATTGGGGATCCCAAAAATTTCAGACATGATGGGTTCGTGTGGGTTAGTACTTCACCCAAAAAATTGTTAGTGATGGTGGGTCATCATGTGCCATAACTACCGTTATCCCTAGAACTGTTGGGCATTTGTGGATCCCTGAGATACAATGCTATTCTAGCATGTAGCGCGACGGTCACTATGAGCTAATGTATTACTTTTTTTAAATAATTTGTGATAGGCAGTGCTCAAAAACTGGATCGGTGACCTAGACTGCCCATTTGGAAAACAGGTCTGGATCGGGGAATAGAAGGTCTAGTTTGACCCTCCGTCTGAGTTTATCGACTAGTAGAAAATAGAGAACAAAATAGAAAATAGGAAATAATAACAATAAATCCAAGGCCACCAATTTAAACAATCAAAATTAGTCGCACCTTTAAACTCCACCAATAAATGAAATTCTTGCATTAGAACTTTATAAGCGAAAAATCTTCTTCCACCCTTAATTGTAAATTTTAAGGTTCCAAAAATAGTGTAGATCAAGTTAATCGATATATACACTTGAAAATCTTGAAAAAAACCGGTACAGAAAATGCGTTACAAGTGGCACTATTTTTAAAACTTAAAATCTTTTTCTTTTTATATATTCATATGTCTCGAGGTTGAGATGATCAATTAGAGAATTTTTCAATGTAACCAGATTTTTTGATTGATTTTTTAGATACACCTTATTCCTCAGGTAAAAGGTTGACACCTTGCACAAAAATGAGTCAATCGCGTTTTAAAACTCAGAGTACTGGTTAAACCATGTTCAGTTCCTATATAAGAACTTTCTGATGAGAGTACTGGTTAAACCATGTTCAGTTTCTATATAAGAACTTTCTGATGAGAAAAACTGCACCGAAATACTCTTTGAAGTTTCTATCTTTAAAATTTAAAATTTGAGTTAGTTTCTCTCTCTACAATTTTTGAGATAGTTGCTCTCTCTAAAAAAATTTTAGGTACTCTCTAAAATTTGATACAGTTTCTCTCTCTATAAATTTTTGAGATATTTGATCTTTCTAAAACATAAAATTTGAAATAGTTTCTCTCTGTAAATTTTTTTTAAAATAGTTTCTCTATAAAAAAATTTAGCTAGTTTCTCTCTCTAAAACTAGATATAATTTTTATCTCCAAAATTTTAATATACTCTCTACCTAATTCGTGGGGGTGTTTTAGCTTAATAGATTGTATTTTATAAGTGAGCATATCTATAATGGGGAAATCTGGTTGGAAATCATATTCTGAGGTTGACAATGATACAGATTTCCTTGACTTGAAATGAGGAAATAATTTCTGGCATTAATACTTTTCTATCTCCAAAATTTCAATCCAAATGACTGTCGTCTTCACGTAATAATATTTTTGAAAATGTATTTCGAGATATCTGAATGAACCCTACAGTTTATTTCATAAACCTTAATATCCCCCGGCCCATCTTACCTCTAAATTGTTAAGGAATCCAGATACCAAAACTCCGCAATCTAAACATTGTCTTATGTTTTTACCAAATCCAAAGGATTCTGACCCAATATGTTTATACCATAACATTTCTCACATCAAGTTTGCAAAACTGATATCCATGTCAATAAGGCCTTTTCCTTTTTTTTTTTTTTGATAAATTGCACATAAATTCAAGAAATAAAATTCTTAATTCTTTTTTATGCATGATGAATCTACCCTAACACTTGATCTCTCCATATCGAACTGAAAATACATTCATAAACACTTAAACAACAATAAAAAAGAACAAAGCTCATGTAACCACAATCAGTAGAAAAACCCCACCTGTCTCCTTATTTTTCATGCGTAACTTTGTATAAAACACAAGTAACTCCTGCCCGAGGCCAGTAATTCAGTCGATTTCAAGTGGACTATCTTGAGTCGTATAGAAGCCCAAAAAGAATAATGGAAAATAATTCATAAAATAATTTTTTGGATCCACTTGGGTCGGGATCCTTATCCAGATCCGAATCTCTATGTGTATTTCTTGGATCCGGATTCATATCCAAAGTTTTGGATCCGGTATAGATCGGAATCTAAATCCCATGTATAATTTTCACATGCAAATCTGAATCTTGATAGATCTGGACCCGATCCGACCAATTCTCAAAAGTGCTTGGCGAGAGTCGTGAGAGCGAGCCTTTTCCACATAAATCATATTAGGATTCCTAGTTTATTTGAATTTTCTAACCACGCGTGTGATTTAAATCCCTTTTTCTTACCAAACTTGGCTATGAAATCCATCATAAATGTTTCTTGATCAACATGAATTTAGGTGGAATTTTACCTCGGATTCTCATTTCTTTAATTTTGGATAATACTTTGTATTATGTTTAGTTGGATAATATGATAATTAATCTTTAATTTGGATATTATGACTTCAATATACACTCGAACTTGAGTCCTAATTCCATTCAAACTAAAGTCTTATATAAACGAACCAACAATCAATTTTATCTATCTTTCAATTGTATCTTAAAGTAAGGAGAAGCAACAAGAACTTCTTCTCGGCCCTCTAAGTTTTCATTAATCACTCTTTTATATTTTTTTTGTATTTATATTTTTCCTTTTTCCTCTTTCTCTTACTCTTTTCTGAATCTCTCAATCAGCCGAGCAAGCTTGGGCATGAGGCCGAGTAGGGGTGAATTCTATAGCTACTTGTTGGGACACCAAAAAAATATGTTTAAAATATGAAATAATTTTAAAAAAATAAAAATATCACTTTATTTTTGGATGATTATAAGGGGTTTTAGTATGATTTGGGAAATTTTCTTATGACATGATCCAATCTTTTAATTTTTTCATTTTCTTGATTTTTTTTGAAATATTCATGGTATAAATAAAATTTTAAATAATGAAAATTAAGTAATAGAAATAATTAAAAGAATATAGAAGAAGAAAAAAATACAAAAAAGATGGAATATTTAAAAATTATACTATCTTTTAACAAATTTTTATTTTTTATTTATTTTTCAACAATTTTCATGGTGTACATGACTCGATAGACTGAATCAAGTTATCTCCTCAACTGCCCTTGGCTGAGGCAAGCTTGAAAACATTAGAAGAGTACTATGAGACTCTAAAAGTTTTGTGTTATTTATTTATTTATTTTTAGCCAGCTGAAATTGGTTAGAATGTTAAAATCAGTAGTAAAAATGATACCATTCTAGTCATGGGAGATTTTGCTTTTCCATTTTTTTCTTCAAGGTGTTCAAAACTTTCTTAGATATAAACATTTGGACACAGATTGATGTATAACACAGATTGATGTATAACTTTGCAAGAATTTTCTTAGTAGAAAGATTTGCAAGTTGTAGATTTAGGGAAGTCATGCGACGAGGGACACCAAGATTTAGGGACAGCTAGGAAATTATGAATCACACTGTTACTATTGAAATCCTAGCATGTATTATTTTCTCTTTTTTCAAACTTTTTAGTTTAGTCTATTTTATTTTATTTTATTATTATTTATTTATTTTATTTTATTATGGTTACCTAACCGATAACAAGAAGTGGACACACTCTTCAACTTTTTGTTGGTCTTGATTCTTTTTACTTGTCTTCACCCTAAGAATAGATTATTCAAGTTGCCTCTTTCTAATTCTTGCATGCTTTCATTCCTTCATTTATTATTAATACAAAAGGAAACTTCTGACTGTTTCTATCTTTATCTCTCTTTTTTTCTTTTTTTTCTTTTTTGTGTTAAACTTTTGGGTTTTTATTTGTTAAAAATTAAAACTATGTAGTATCATAACATGTACTTTTGCAACAACCCTGTAGCAACAAATTCAACAAAGAGGCTAAAAATTTATTTAATGATCAATTCGTCCCACCTTGAAAATTTATATAATTATCAATTAGTCAAGCCTTAAGATATATTTTTATCTTTAATTATAAAATTTAAAGCTTTAGAAATAGTGTAGATCGAGTAGATCTACGAAAACTTGAAAATCATTAAAATTAATGGTCAGAATATTTGTTACAAGATGCACTATTTCAACCCTCCCCATTTAAACGTCATTGATTGTGCTTGAAAAGGCAATATTGGGACGTTTAAAAAAATGTTTTCGAATAATAAAGACGGTTAAAAAAACATCGTTTCAAACAATTTCCAAGCGCATTCTCTGACTCGCCGATTGTTGATGTCATGCCAACGATTTAATGTCACACACCGGTTTTGTACAGATAAACCCAATACCGGTTTTTGGCCAGATCCGAAACAGGCTGGGCCATTTCCGATCCTAATCACCTGATTCGGAATCAAGTTGACGACTTTTAAAACATTAGTTCTCACCAATAGACACAGGAATACATTTAACAAAGAATCGGCGAATGTCACTTAATCCTTCAAGCAAGCAAATTTATAAGTTCAAGTCCAAGCTGAAACTTGAACTGTAACACTTAGTCTAAAACATGACTTAAATTGCATGCCGTATGAATTTACTATCTAATGGATAACACAAAATGATATTTTACCATATATATCATCACAACTATGTATATGATAAACATAAAAATTCATTTCCATGTCCGAAGACTCCAAACAGGAGATAAGGTTAAAATCATCCGATAGGATTAGGGCCCGTAACTGAAGATCAGTATCCGCGTAAGAGATAATAAAAGATAACAAGAAAGGTACCGTACATCAAGATAATCTCAATAAAATGTGAATATTATAGAGAGACTATTAGAATTCAAAATTCAATAAAAAGAGAGACTATTAGCATCCAAAATACCTCATTTTCAGTTATGATTTACTGCATGAAGAATCTACGGACATTTAAATATAAATACAAGGGCATTACATCTTATCAATTCATTATCTTTTTTTGATGATTTTTCTCTCTCTAAAACCACGTTTTAGGATTTTACCATCTCTGAATTTTGTTGCCAGTATTAATACAGAGCCTTTCTCTCTCGAATTCTCCATTGCCATTACCGCATAGCCTGTCTCTCTCTAATTCTCCATTGCTTTCCTCGCATCCCTCTCTCTCTCTCAGCTCTCTTCCTTTACTCTCTCTAACAGCTTGGCCCTTCTCCTTCTTCTTCACCTTTTCTTTATTGGTATTGAAAGTTAAATGCAATGAGGCAATACCCTGGAATCTCTGTTAGTGATCTTCCATTGCAATGGGAAAGGGAAAAACACCCTAGAACTGTGAGGATTCGACCCAAGATAACGGTATTACAAATTTAGTTGAACCAGATGATAAAGTCCCTGGCAATCTCATTAAAAAGGCAGGAGAAGATGTGAAGAGTGAAAGTTTGCAATGGTCTCAAAGGCTCAGAAGTTCAGATAAAGATAGAGCGCTGAAAACCACTGAATTTTGGCCCAAAATAGAGATTCAGCTTTCCAAAAAGGAGATTCAGGACGATCTCTTGGCTATGGGAGCAAAGCTGCCACTTAGGCCCAAGAAGAGACCCACAGCAGTGAAGAAATATATAAAGGTTAGTATTTGGTAGTGTTTAAAAGATCGACTCGGTTAAGGTACTCGAATGTTGGCCGAGGCGAATTATTGGGCCGAATCCGAATAACTCTGCTGAGTTCATGTCGTACGATACTTAATCATATCTCTTTCTTTCCCCCGCAGTGTTTCTTTGAATCTCTCTGTAAAATAGTTTGTCGTTTTGGCATCTCTCATAAAGCATTCTTTCGTCGCTTTTGCAGGATCTTTGTCTTGGGAACGATTTACCACATATTTCTCCTGCCAGATATTTGGTTAAAGTAGTAAACTGCTTCCAAGAAGACCAGGATAATGATGAATAGATTTTTTTTTTTTGTCATCTTCTTTCTAAGGTTGTTTATTTGTTTAATTAATTTTTTAGTTCTGTTTTTACCGTTTTGAGCAATGTAAAAACTAAAACCGTTTTTACCGTTTTTAGTTCTGTTTTTACCGTTTTTTAGTTCTGTTTTTACCGTTTTTTGTCATCTTCATTTTATTTTTTTTATTTTATTTTTGTTATTGATTGTTACAATTACATTCTTCCTCTTGTCACTAATACTTGTTTGGACTGGTTGAGGAATAATTGGCTCTTAAACGAGACCTTATTTTCTATCCAAAATAAGGTGTTGTGAGACGATCAAGTTGAAGAAGCATTTCAAATGAGATATCGTGGTTTCGATTATGAATGAATTGTGTTATAGTGAATGCGCCATTACTACAGTTGCCCAGATTAGAGGATAATTGCACAAGAGAGTTTTCCAAGGTCTTATTTCTAGTATTTTAAAACAGGAATTGTTTATGTGGATACTAGTCTTGATTGGTGAATCCAACCAATTCTCTATGGTGAGAATTGGCTCAAAAAAGACCAAAAAATTGAAATAACAAACTAAAAATAAAAAAAATAAAAAAATGAAGTGTGGGAACTGGGTGATACAACGGGTTTGGATCACCTGGATCATTGATTTTCTGACAAGAATGGGCGATCTTGTATAGACTCGGACCTGTTCCCTATACTTGCTAAGAACAGCTTTGTCCTTAATAGATTCTCAATCTGAATTGGCGATTCCCAATCTGGGTTCTTGTAGTTCTTTCTGTGCTCTCTCTTTGCAGATGCTACTCAGAATGAAATGTCCAAGAGAGAAATATATTGAGCACATGTTGCTTAAAGTCCTCATTTTGAGTATATAAAATATAGAAAAATATATCAAAATACACCTTACTTTTCAGCTATTTAACACAGTACCCTTTTTCTACAAACCCAACTCAAAAGCATGTGTATTTTGTAGGGAACGTTGAAACTAAATCAAAACAGATGGGTAAAATGTTAAGAGTTAGGTACATTCTGATAAACTTTCACCAGCCAAAGGATCATATGCTCCCCTTGTATCGTATGTTTCGTCGATTCACTCCCTCGGGTAAAATCCCATCTAAAAATATTTTAAGGATTTCAAAATATAGGAGTATGACCTCATACCTACCGGCCTAAGAAAATGAAAAACTATATGCCCTAATGTCTTAAAAGCGAATATAGATTGTCCAATTTCAAAATCGCCATATCTAGGTGCTAGGAACTCGAAATTAAAACAGTGTGTTGATCGGAAGTGGATTCCAAAATTCTAAATAAAAAAAAAACTCCAAAAGAGCTATTTCGCTATAGGGGCTAAGTATACAATATGCCCGCAGTAGTACCCTATTTTGCTCTAATTAAAAAAAACAAAAAATTTATATGGATATTGTGATGAAATGCACTCGATCTCCTTAACCGATTTACAGTTTTGCAATAAACACGACTGAAACACCGCTCATTTACATCACCGCATTAAAGAGAATTGCAAAAGATTTCATGCTCCGACTGGAGCAGACTGTCAAGTCACTCCCTCAGGTAAAACCTGCTCTTGGACTTTTTTTAGGACCCAAAATTTTTGGGATGTAACTCCTGGCGAGCCACTAACCTTATAAAAGTTGTTTTTTTAAATTGCCCTCTGATTGTACCCAAAAATAAAATTTTCCAATATTGAACATAGACCTTCCAATTTTATTAAAAGGCCACATCAAATTTTGAAGAACTCAAAACTTTTTTTTTTCTAATGAATTTTTTGGTGATTTTTAGATGGATCCTAAATTTCAATTCCAAAAAACCTTCCCAAGTAACTCTTATGC
>NW_006499920.1:1355673-1384025 GCF_000471905.2 Amborella trichopoda | reverse complement strand
ACCTCTCTCTCTCTCTCTCTCTCTCTCTCTCTCTCAGTAGTTGAACATTTTCTGATGGCTTGATGGGGTTTATTTTGCAGGTTTTTCAGCAGTTGACAGGGATCAATGCCATCATGTTCTACGCCCCTGTACTCTTCCAGACCATGGGTTTCAAGAATGACGCCTCACTCTTGTCCGCTGTGATCACAGGAACAGTTAATGCCATCTCCACCTTCATGGGCATTGTCATTGTTGACAGGGTTGGAAGGAAACCTTTGCTGCTCCAAGCTGCTGTCCAGATGTTCATTTGCCAGGTACATTCTAACTCTTCCCTCAATCAAATTTTACTCCTATAATTCTTTGACATAGAAACAATGTAGGGAAGTCCTAAAAGTGAATCAGTTACTGTATATGTTACTTCTTTTATTCTACACATTTGAATTTTATGATATATTTTCCCTGCAATTTAAAGTTCTTCATTGTAACTACTTGAATTCAAGGTTATTAATAGGATTAAAACCATCTAACTTCTCATATTGGGCCTTGCTGGAGCACAGAGAACCTCTGCACATGAAACTTGCCCAAGTTCTATGTTGAAGCAAAAACAAATAATAATATTCAGACATGAACAAAAGTTGGGAAAAGAAACTAAAATAAAATGATCCTTTCGGAAAGGGAAATTCAACTTCTATAATTCACCCAAATTTCAGACCATCTATTCATACCAAAAAGCTAAAATACACTTGACTTTCGTAACATCACAATATGAAGTTTTCACACTTTTCCAATACAATCATCTATTTCCGCCTTCACTTAATTGAGACTAATATTGTAGAAATTTCAAAAACCTTTCTACCAAAAGAAGATCCATCTCTCTCCCTCTCTTAACCATCTGTTGTTCATTGCTTGTAATGTGATTTTGCAGGTCGCCATTGGGATCATTCTATTAAAGGATCTCCACTTAACGAACTCCCTAAACCACACAGTTGCGATTGTCGTGGTGATACTGGTGTGCGCCTATGTTGCTGGCTTTGCGTGGTCATGGGGGCCACTAGGTTGGCTCATCCCTAGTGAGATCTTCCCTATAGAGACAAGATCAGCTGGATTTTCCTTTGCAGTTTGCTCCAACATGCTTTTCACATTCCTTATTGCACAAGCCTTTCTATCTACGCTATGTCACTTAAAAGCCGGCATCTTCTTCTTCTTCGCCATGTGGATTCTTATAATGGGGACTTTTGTAGTTTTTTTCTTGCCGGAGACAAAGGGTGTTCCTATTGATCAGATGACAGAGAGGGTGTGGAAGAAGCATTGGCTCTGGGCCAGGTTCATGGCAGAGGAGACTAACAGAGTTTGAAGCCACTAAATCAAGTTCATGGCAAGGGAACTAATGGAGTTCAAAGCCACAAAATATACTGAGAAGGCAATTTGTCTGTTTTTTTACCTTTTATATAGGTACTCTGGGCGGTTTCTCTCATTAGGAAGTTCATATATAGTTTCCTCATCTATTTCTTTGTAAACTTGTCATATGATTTCTTCACCATGTGGATTCCCATAATGGGGACCTTGTCTTATGCTTGCCGGAGACGAAGGGAGTTCCTATAAATCAGATGACAGAGGGTGTGAAAGAAGCACTGGCTATGAGCCATGTTCATGGCAGCAGAAGCTAACAAGGTTTGAAGCCCCAAAATCAATTTCATGGCAGAGGAGTCTAACAGAATTCAAAGCCCACTAAAAATCAATGTAATTTATTGCAATGTTACTTTTTGGATTGAAACACAGATCCAAGCCCAATGTACCCCAAAAATGTAATGTTGCTGCAAAATGACCTTCGATCACATAAAACTTCAGAACTCCATAAATATAGTAAGCTTTTTGATGAAATTTTAAACAAAATGACTATGAATATCCCTTGGGAGTCCCGAGGGAGAGTGTCACAGGAATATATTCTTTATGTATTTTCAATTGATACAAATGGCACTAGAAATAATTTCAATGTCGACTGGGTCTTTATTGTCGCATATTTATAACTTAGACCGAGAAGATGAATTGTGGACCGTGAAGTGAAAGTAATAGAAAGGGGCTTGAGCAGCACCTCATCCTCTAGTAACTATGTTGTGGTTTTCATTCCCACCACTAACATCAACCCAATAGTACTTTAAAAACAGGTAACGGTCTTCCCCATTGAATTACTCAAAAAATAATAATACTTAGACAAGAGACAAGTTCTCAATATTTATATAATCTATAAGCTAATACTAATAATTTTTTGAAAAACCTAAAAAACTAGATTTTTAAAAAATGTCGATATTTTTTTGAAATATTTTTAAGGTTGAATCAAACCGATCTGGCCAATTCTCCAATCCAGATCGCCGATCCACCGATCCGCGTTACTGATCTTTTTTTAGGATAAATGATCCGCATTACTGATCTATTTTTTAAATCCTTGATGTGGATTATGGATACAAATGCTTCATTTTGCGGATCACATTCGCTATCTTACTTCTTTAATAACCCAATAAACATTATTTGTCATCAAATTAATCAGTGTTGCCACCCATGTTCTTGTTGGCAAAATTAGCGTGGATCATGACAAAAGTTAGTGGCCAATGTACACCTTGTTGAGGGCTTTACATTTTAATGGCGGACGAAATAATAAGTGGGTTGATCCAAACTTAAGCGAGCCAAGCCCCTAAATTAGTCCCATTATTTTTATTTTTGAGAAAATGTTATTCAATAAGCCAAAACATCTTACCAAATTATCAAAGGTCTCGAAAAATTCCAATTGACATTGAAGAGTTATCCTTTTAATTTTCGTTTCACTCAAATATGGAGTATCTTCAATAGTTTTCCAAATTGTTCTGGTTTAGGATTGTGAATCTTGAATAGGTACGAACATTTTAATAATTTGACCTGTCTTAAAAACTTGGGGGTACTGTGGTGACTTGGTTTAAGGATTTTTACGTTATAAAAATACTCATGTCTGTTCAGAGTTCCCAACTCTGAATCGAGGCAATATAAATATTTTAAGGTAATTTAAATATTCTTAAAGTAATTTATGAGGAGGTACTTGTGCAAAATAACAGAAATTAAAAGTAAACCTATCATTATTAATTAGGATGTCTTGACTAATAATTTAATTCTTTAATGAGTTATTACCCCTTAAATGACATCTACACCTTTTATTCCCTTTTTTTATTTGGGCCACCCTATCGATGGCAACAAGTGCGCCTAAAAACCAATCAATGCATATAAATTGTGGCAAGCAAAAATGCATAAAGATTGATGGAAATTCATCCTAAATATTGGACAACTTTGTTGGAAAAAAAACTCTGATGATGATATTGGACAACTTTCTATATCACAAAAGCAAAAGGAAGTTATCTGAAATCAATACCGGTTCTTATGTTTTAAGAAGATATCTATCGCTCATTAGCATGATAGTTAATGCGGGATCCATCGTCCTAAATATTAGTTATCATCAATACTCATACTAGGATTAAGGATGTGGTTAGAAGTAGTTCGAAAAGATAAGGGAACTTATAACCTCACTGAACCTTTAATAGAGCAGAATGACAGACCAAAAATTATGCAGCTGACCCTAATTAATGGAAAAAAAAACTATCATGATGATGAATGAATGCTACTAGGATTGATAGTGGTGATGCGCTCTATAGGGGTGATAGGAGTGATGAGTGACTTAAAAATCACAGTTCTGGACTGATATTGCTGATCAAGTTACTATATAGATTATGATCCCATATCGAGAAGCAACCCATTTTAGAGAGACTTGAGCAGTTCTATTGGGGACCCTGGCGAGTCATATCCTTGGACAGGCGAATCGGATTGGCGATCCAAGATGGTAGGAAATTAAAAATAAAGTGTTTTTATTATAAAACGCTTTCAAATTTTTTTTTCCATTTCTCACTCATTTCGCTTGAAATCTATCTTTAATTGTTTGTTTTTGTGTTTATTACAAGATCGAAATAGTACTTTTTAAATCAAAACCCCTCCTCAAGAAATCCGAAGATCAAAAAATGGGGATTTTCGGCCACTGTCTATTTGGTTCTCTCCCTCATTTGATTTCAAACAGAAGTTCTACTTTTAGTTTTATTTAAACAAATGTTTGACTTCTGACCATTATTGTTTTAAATCCAGAAAACCAATTCTTGGCACTCGATTTAGAAATCTTTAAGATTGAACCAGTTTGATTTCTATCCAAGTAGAAACCACACCAATTTTGAATCAAAACTTTTGAAGCCAGACCAATTTTATTTGAGTTCTTCTAACCTGAAGTTATTTTTTGAGTTTTTCTAACAAATTTCTTTGAACTCCTTTTTCCAGAATCCAGCTTTGTAGGTTTCTTTTTTCTTTTCCTCATTTCGACTCTGTGTGAAGTTCATCTCATAATCTTTCCTTTTAAGCCTCTACAACATATGGAAATATTATTTCATATTGAAACCGCTTTTGATTGCATTTGATAATCAAAAGTTCAGTTTCTCTCAAAAACTAAGCGTAAATTAAGGATATCTTTTTTGGGAAAGGTTTCTATGCTTTTCCTACACCATAGAAGTTCTATCCTCCTCCTACCATCCAGCCGTCTAATTTTGATCAAGAGAGCCACTCATCATTTGATCTTAGATCCAATGTCTTAAAGTATTTTATTTTTAGTTTTTTTTATACGAATTGTATGGATATGAAAATTGGTACATGTCATATTCTCATTGGGGTACAAATTGTATGAAGAATGGACGTCCAAAATTTCGTGTCAAAATAGTTAATAGAAAAAAATAAAAAATAAAATAGTGTAGGTACATGACATTATGATTGGGACAATCTTAGCCCTCCATTCAGAATGGACGGTTGGATAAGGGGGAGGATTGAACTTTTATACTGCAGGGGAAGCATAGAAAGTTTGCCCATCTTCTTTTTTCTTTTCCTTTTTTTTTCTTGTTTTTTTTTTTTTTCATATTTCTCAATATTGAATATTTGGATTGGGAATTGCTGATTTGGGTATGCCTAGTAAACTGGCCCAGGTCACCTAGCTGATCCTTGGCTTTAAAGCACTGATTTTCTTTTATAAAAGCACCTCACATTTTTGTTCGGAATTCAGATTTGAAACCTCAAGTGGAACGATGGTCTTATGGAGTCACTTATGAACCTAGAAACTAGGGATGGCAATTGACGTAGAACCGATCCGGGACCCACTGGGTATACCCAAATGGGTCAAGGTATGGTTCGTCCGACGGGTCAGGTCCAGGTCCAAAACATAGACTCTAATACTATTCGGGTTCGGTCCCAGTTCAATACTCGACTCGTACTTGTAAACTGTTGGAGATAAAATACTTCAAGCCCTATTCATTTGGAATCCGATGGGTATGAGTATGGACCCGACCAGAGTCGGGACCCAATGGGTATAGGTATGGATCCAATTTTTGGATCCGACGGGTCAGATTCACGTCCAAAACCTAGGCCGAATATATTTTGGTCTGGGTCCAGCCAGATCCATCCCATACCCGACCCGTTACTAGCCCTACTAGAAACCAACCCCAAAAAAAGACTAAAGTTGAAAATACACTCTCTATGTGACTGACAAAGTAATGTCCTGATATTGAACAAAGACCGGTCAAAATTTGGATGTTTTGATATGTGTGTAGGATTCAAAATCTGATTTTTATTTTGACAATAATCGTCTATTCATAAATCGGTTATCTAAATTTCAAATCAATAAAAACTTCCTAAGTAGCTCTTGCCCCACAGGAGAAAGTGTACATTATGATCATCCGGGAGCATGCTATAAGTGTTAATATAGAAAACTTAGCAACTTTATTATTGAGGATTATATTATAACATATTAGCAACCCGATTTTATGTCTAATAGTCAATAATAATTATGAATCTTGAAAACAAAAATAAAGATGTACATATTTTCTTTCCTTTCATAATTATTATCTTGCACATAGAAGATTCGAGTGATTGCCTAGGATAAATTAACAATATTGTTGCTCCCTCGGACTCCAATTTTGACTGGGGACGCATCATTCATAATTCTAAAGGATGTCCTCTAGTCTCTTGAGTTGTAGTGTTGTCGCAGGAGTTGTGAATGTGTGAAAAATAAGATTGAAATATAAAGGATCGTATATAATGAGACCATTTACTTTCGATACAAGGCGGTCACAATTACTTATAATCAACCGATGTAAAATCTGATAGCTTAGGTGCGTCACAAAGTTTCAAGAAATTTTTTTTTAATTTTGACCTTGGTCAATGAAATAAAATGATGCCACCCAATTTCACATCTAATGGTGAAGATTAATTGTGACTACTTTGTACCAAAGGTAAATAGTCTCATTATATACTTCTCGATATATAATTACCGATCGAAATTTTACCAATTGATTGGATTGCCTTGTGCCAAATGCTAGAATGCAACCAGAAGTTATATTGGGGATCCCAAAAATTTCAGACATGAGGGGTTCGTGTGGGTTAGTACTTCACCCAAAAAATTGTTAGAGATGGTGGGTCATCATGTGCCATAAACTACCGTTATCCCTAGAACTGTTGGGCATTTGTGGATACCTGAGATACAATGCTCTTCTAGCAACGCAGCCCGACGGTCACTATGAGCTAATACATTACTTTTTTTTAATAATTTGTGATAGGCAGTACTCAAAAAATTGATCGGTGACCTAGACTGCCCATTTGGACAACAGGTTCTGATCGGGGAATAGAACGTCTAGTTTGACCCTCCGGCTGAGTGTATGGACTAGTAGAAAATAGAGATAAAATAAAAAAATAATAAAAATAAGTCCAGGGCCACCACTTTAAACAACCAAAATTCGTCGAACCTTTTAACTCCACCAATAAATGAAATTCTTGCATTAGAACTTTATAAGCGAAAAATCTTTTTCTACCCTTAATTGTAAAATTTAAAGTTCCAGAAATAGTGTAGATCAAGTTAATCGATATAAACATTTGAAAATCTTGAAATAATCGGTGCAGATAATGCGTTACAAGATGCACTAGTTTTAAAACTTAAAATCTTTTTCCTTTTATATATTCATATGTCTCGAGGTTGAGATGATCAATTAGAGAATTTTTTAATGTAACAACATTTTTTGATGGGTTTTTTAGATACACCTTATTCCTCCAGTAAAAGGTTGACACCTTGTACTAAAATGAGTCAATCGCCTTTTCAAACTCAGAATACTGGTTAGAGTACCAGTTCAGTTTCTCTATAAGAACTTTATGATGAGAAAAACTGCAATGAAATACTCTATGCAGTTTCTATCTTTAAAATTTAAAATTTGTGTTAGTTTCTCTCTTTAAAATTTTGAGATAGTTGCTCTCTCTAAAAAAATTTTAAGCACTCTCTAAAATTTGATACAGTTTCTCTCTCTCTATAAATTTTTAAGATATTTTCTCTTTCTAAAACATAAAATTTGAAATAGCTTCTCTCCGTAGATTTTTTTTAAAATAGTTTCTCTTTAAAAAAAATTAGGTCTTTTCTCTCTTTAAAACTAGATATAATTTTTATCTCCAAATTTTAAAATACTCTCTCCCTAATTCATGGGGTGTTTTGGCTTAATAGATTGTATTTTATAAGTGGGAATATCTATAATGGGGAAATCTGGTTGGAAATCAAATTCTGAGGTTGACAATGATACAGATTTCCTTGACTTGAAATGAGGAAATTAATTTTTGGCATTAATACTTTTCTATCTCCAAAATTTCAATCCAAATGCCAGAAATGTGTCGTCTCCACATAATAATATTTTTGAAAATGTATTTCGAGATATCTGAATGACCCCAACAGTTTATTTCAAAAACCTTAATATCCCCCGGCCCATCTTACCTCTAAATTGTTAAGGAATCCAGATACCAAAACTCGGCATTCTAAACATTGTCTTATGTTTTTACAAAATCAGAAGGATTCTGACCCAATATTTTTATGGCATGACATTTCTCACATCAAGTGTGCAAAACTGATATCCACGTCAATAAAGCCTTTTCCTACTTTTTTTTTATAAATTGCACATAAATTCAAGAAATGAAATTCTTAATTCTTTTTTATGCATGATGAATCAATCCTAACACTTGATCTCTCCATATCGAACTGAAAATACATTCATAAACACTTAAACAGCAATAAAAAATAACAAAACTCATGTAACCATAATCAGTAGAAAACCCACCTCTCTCCTTATTTTTCATGCGTAACTTTGTATAAAACACAAGTAACTCGTGCCCGATGCCAGTAATTCAGTCGATTTCAAGTGGACTATCTTGAGTCTTATAGAAGCCCAAAAAAATTAATGGAAAAATAATTCATAAAATAATTTTTTGGATCCACTTGGGTCGGGATCCTTGTCCAGATCCGAATCTCTATGTGTACTTTTTGTATCGGGATTCATATCCAAATTTTTGGATCCGATATAGATCGGAATCTAAATCCCATGTATAATTTTCAAATGCAAATCTGAATCTTGATAGATCTGGACCCGATCCGACCCATTCTCAATAGTGCTTGGTGAGAGTCGTGACAGCGAGCCTTTTTCCACATAAATCATATTAGGATTCCTAGTTTATTTGAATTTCCAAACCACGCTTGTGATTTAAATCCCTTTCTCTTACCAAATTTGGCTATGAAATCCATGATAAATGTTTCTTGATCAACATGAATTTAGGTGGCCTTTTACCTCGGATTCTCATTTCTTTAATTTTGGATAATACTTTGTATTATCTTAAGTTGGATAATATGATAATTATCTTTAATTTGGATATTATGACTTCAATATACACTCGAACTTGAGTCCTAATTCCATTCAAATTAAAGTCTTATATAAACGACCCAACAATCAATTTTATCTCACTTTCAATTGTATCTTAAAGTAAGGAGAAGCAACAAGAACTTATTCTCGGACCTCTAAGTTTTCATTAATCACTCTGTTATATATTTTTTTTGAATTTATATATTTCCTTTTTCCTCTCTCTCTTACTCTTTTTTTAATCTCTCAATCAGCCGAGCAACTCAGGCTTGGGCATGACGCCGAGTAGGGGTGAATTCTATAGCAACTTGTTGGGACACCAAAAAGATATGTTTAAAATATGAAATAATTCTTAAAAAATAAAAATAGTACTTTATTTTTGGACGATTATAAGGGGTTTTAGCATGATTTGGGAAATTTTCTTTTGACATGATCCAATCTTTTATTTTTTTCATTTTCTTGATTTTTTTTGAAATATTCATGGTATAAATAAATTTTAAATAATGAAAATTAAGTAATAGAAATAATTAAATTAATATACAAGAAGAAAAAAATACAAAAAAGATTGAATATTTAAAAATTATACTATCTTTTAACAAATTTTTATCTTTTATTTATCTTTCAACAATTTTCATGGTGTATATGACTCGATAGACTCAATCAAGTTATCTCCTCAACTGCCCTTGGCTGAGGCAAGCTTGAAAACATTAGAAGAGTACTATGAGACTCTAAAAGTTTTGTGTTATTTACTTATTTATTTTTAGCCAGCTGAAATTGGTTAGAATGTTAAAATCATTAGTAAAAATGATACCATTCTAGTCATGGGAGATTTTGCTTTCCCATTTTTTTCTTCAAAGTGTTCAAAACTTTCTTAGATATAAATATTTGGACACAGATTGATGTATAACTTTGCAAGAATTTGCTTAGTAGAAAGATTTGCAAGTTGTAGATTAAGGGAAGTCATACTACGAGGGACACCAAGATTTAGGGACAGCTAGGAAATTATGAATCACACTGTTACTATTGAAATCCTAGCATATATTATTTTCTCTTTTTTCAAATTTTTAGTTTAGTCTATTTTATTTTATTTCATTATTTATTTATTTTTTTATTTTTTTATTTTTTCTGTGGTTACCGAAGCGATAACAAGAAGTGGACACACTCTTCTACTTTTTATTGGTCTTGATTCTTTTTACTTGTCTTCTCCCTAAGAATAGATTATTCAAGTTGCCTCTTTCTAATTCTTGCATGCTTTCATTCCTTCATTTATCATTAATACAAAAGGAAACTTCGATTTTTTTTTTTTTTTTTTGGAGTGTTAACCTTTTGGGTGTTTATTTTGTTAAAAATTAAAACTACGTAGTATGTTAACATGTACTTTTTGCAACAACCCTGTAGCAACAAATCCAACAAAGAGGCTAAAAATTTATTTAAGATCAATTCGTCCCACCTTGATAATTTATTTAATTATCAATTAGTCACATCCTGATCTTCTTTTTCTTATCTTATCGTATAGTGTGCTCTTAGTTGGATTTCAGTCCCCCTTCGCTTATTTACGTTGTAAATATGTGATTGCTGGATTCTCAATTCCTTAATTTTAGGCATTATTTTTTACCATTGTAATACTAAATAAACCTTCCCTAAATTCATATTTAAATAGTTTTTCCCTCTATGTACTGCATAAAGAAACATATGTTTCATCATAAACACATATTTTGGAATTGTAATATAATGAAACCACACTTCTAGAAAGTCATGTTTGTGACATTTGCATGACCCCAAATTTTACACGCATACTTTTTTCGTCTCAATAATCAATCCAAGAAAAAATAAAATTCAATTTACACCTTATATATGGTCAAAATAAGTCCCCTCCAACAATGAATCTAGATCATCGATTTGGTGAATTTCAAGAACTTGGCCTTTATGAACTCAAAATCATTTTTTTTTTTAATATTGTTAATCTAATGATAATAAAACTATCCAAAAAATCTAGAAAGAAAAAAGATCCTACTAAGGCCTAGATCTAAAGATCGTATAAAAATAAGAGGCCCATATTAATTGGGCTTGAAAATTACTTTGTGGGATGTGTTTTTTAATTTTTGCTTTTTTGTTATTATTCATTAGAATGACAAGAGTGTATTTTTTAAAATTTGGGTCAAGTAAATAAATGTAATATTATTTTTTAAGATTGTTTCATTATATTACAATACAAAAAAATATGTACATTTGTTCTGAAGTGGCGCCATCAGCCTCACTAGGCCTTTTTCCCTTCCATTCCCTCGCTGGAGCAATGGAAGGGTGATGTACACATCTTCTATACCCTTCATACTCTATACCTCATTTCATATGATTTGCCACCAACTTGTCTTTCTCCATCACCCAAAATCCCTCTTCCCCATTCTCCCTTGCCTCTGTTCCACCACTTGAGCAAGGGGATAGTACTGCCTTCATTATTCATCTGAACCTCACTCGCCAATTCCTGCTGCTGACCTCTACTCCGACCCCGAGCACAACCGCCTCATATGCATCGAATACAAAATTGATGATCTCTATGAAGACAAAGTTGACCGTGATTCATCTTCATCTCTCTACCCTATTGTGATCAATGCCAACTTTCATGGTATAGACCTCCGCAGTGGGCGAGCAATCAATGCATGGATTGATTATACGGACTTGAACAAGACTGTTCATGTGTGGCTTAGCTACTCCTTTCAAAAGCCGTCCACCCCCACTGTAATAAAAAAGGTCGACCTCTCAGGAGTCTTTAAGGATTTCATGTATGTTGGCTTCTACTCCTCAAATAGGGGTGGTGGTCCCATAACCCTTACATGTAATCAATCGATGGAGCTTTTCTACTTTCGATCCCCGCTCTCCCTTCCCTACCCCTTCCTCCCCGTCCTATTCTTCCCCCACCTTGTCCCTCTCACCCCGTCCTCCTTTTCTTCCCCTACTTCGTCTTACTCCTCCCCTCCCGCCATCACAACAAACGATCAACATGATTCACCCGTTGCCAGTATTACAACAAAGGAAAAACAGAAGCCATCTCCAAGCATGGTGGTTGGGTTCAGCTTCGGAGGAAGCATCTCTTTGGTACTTATCATCATCATTGTTACAGTAGTGCTAGTGAAGAGGGGAATACCTGGATGTGTCCAATCATCCATACCTATTGGAGGACCTCCAAAGAAACTAGCAATAGTGGTGTTTGATTCTACCAGTGAAAGTTTCGAGGGTGGCTCAAATTCTAGCAGGGACAGTTCTGAGGGTGGCTTAGATTCTACCAGTTACAGTTTCGAGGGTGGCGAGGAGGTTACCCAGCACATGTCAAGGGGTGAAAGTTCTTCAGACAGCCTAGAAAACCAGTCAGAATTCATTTGGGAAATGATATCATCTATGCAGAAGGAAGTGGCAGTGAAACATAGTAGCAGTTAAAGGCAAAATAATCTTATAATAACGTCCCAAAATGTGGTTGAATTTTAGTCACCAATCCTCAATTGTGTAATTTGTAATCCCTATTCATCAATTATCAATGAGTTATTTATAAACTCTCTTCTTCAATTGTTCAATGATATTAATTTGCTAAATTTTTTATATGTGAGTCAAACTTTGCAAATAAAAGAATTTGGTTGGAAAGTGGCATTGCTTGGTTTAGAAAATCAGAATGTGTTGCTTATGATATACAGAACACCTTGTATTATTCTTCCATTGCTCTTCTTTTTATTGTAAAGTGGGTTAGTACTCTTTGAGGTGATCCATTTGAAATATATTGAGTTTATCCTTTTTGGGTAAATTAAAATATGTTGTGGTTATGCTATCTTGACATACGCATGTGTTGATGTTTGGGTGTACTTTGAATGAAGATATCTAACATGTCACTAAAATCAATCACATCAAATATGGAGCACTGAACTCTATTTTTTATTTGTATATTTTATTAATTTATTTTACCCCTCTAAAAAATAATAAACATTAATATTATGCAATCCCAGTTCATTAGAATTTTCTTATGGGTTTGTATACTTTGGTAACGGTTCAATTTCAAACAAATTGCTTGTACACCCTTAACCTTCCAATGTCAACCATGGTTGCTTCAGGTGTATAACCTATGGTTGAGGATCTATAAGCATATTATTTGAAATGCAAAAGCCATCATGCCATTCTCTCCTATTTCTTATCAACAGGTCTATTTTAATTGTTCATGTCTCACGGCCTTTAGAATTTTCAACGCGTGGCGGTATATGGTCGAAATATTGCATGCAATTCTCACTTTAAGCTTGATTAAGATCTCTCTCTCTTTCCACTATTACTATCTTTTCATAGATAACCTTTCATGTTAAAATATACTTCCTTATCTACTACTACTATTCAGTGATTTAAAAATCGTCGAGTCAGCATGGACTCGAGCGAGTCAACGTGGGAATCAGTCATCCCGTGTCGATTCCAGTAAAAAATACTGTATCGCTTGATTCTAACGAAGCACCAGCGTTTCTCTATAGCGAACTACCCGAGTCAATGTACATAATGACTCGGCATTTCTACACAATATGAAAACTGGACACGTCATCGTGTCTCAATAGTACATTTGTTTTCAATTTTTTGCAAAAGTAATTGGGATATTTTTTAAAAAAAAATAAGAGAACTTTACCATGCTGAGCTTATGCCACCGCACATACAATCACGCGGCCACATGTCCCATTCATTTGTCACCAAGTAATATGTTGGTCCTCAGGTCTTTTATAGATGTGAAATCCCCGTGAAGTTTTCGATGTGAGACAATTCCCACTGTAGCAGTTTGAGAACAAACCTATTAGCGTGCAAACTGTTACTAGCGATAAAAGCATACGCTTATAACTATTAGCTTTTATGGAATTCAGTTTATCATAAAAAATGTTTATTAAATTAATAAAATAATTTTTTTAATAAATATATTTATTATAAAAAATATTTATTTAATACAGCGAGCCTTTTATAATAAATTACGTTTATTACAAAAAATGTACAAGCAATCTTATATGTTATTTACTAGTATATTTTTATTATAAATTATATAATTTAATATCTTTTGTTATAGTTGTAAAGTAGATTTTAAAATTAGATGGTATTACAAGACAAATTTCAAATTTATTATTATTTGAATAGTAAAATTATTATAGAGTATAAACCAATAATTCAATTTCAATGTATAATATTATTGTTAGTTAGGTTGTAATAATTGTGGATGAGTAAAGAGAATTAATAAATGTTTGATTTGATGCTAATTTCATTTTATATAGGATAATATTATTTTTAATCTTATAAAAAAATGAAAGTTTTTAGTGTAGTACCCCCATTTCTTATTGGATTCCTATAAAATAACATTTATAGTGATTTTTAATACTTTTTTTGGGATTACTTTTAAGGCAAAATCCGACCGATTCGGCCGATTCCCGATTCGAAATGCCGATTCTGCGATCCGGATGGGTTTTTGGGGTGCTTGATCCGAGGCACCTATCTGGTTTTTAAACCACTGCTACTATCCTTTCATGTGTCTTGTTTCTCATAGGTCGAGTTGGGGTGAGTTCTACGGAAACTTGCCAGGGTACAAAAAAGACGTCAAAAATATATAATATATGTTAAAAATAAAAAGTTAGAAATATATTTTTAGATGCTTTTGAGGGGTTTTAGGATTTTTTGGGAAGTTTTCGTATCTTAGGATCCCCTCTTTTTATTTTTCGTGTTTGGATTTTTTGAATTATTCATACTATAACTCAAATTTTTAAATAACCATCTTTTATTTATTTTTTTGCATCTTTTATAGTCTTTTAATGACTTCTACTACTTCTTTTAAATTTTTTTTTTTTTTTTTTTGTTTTTTTTACTAATCTTAACAATTTTTATATAAATTTCTTAAGAGAGATTTTGAGGGAGTTTTAACAATTTTTTATATAGATTGATTAAGAGAGATTTTGAGGGAGTTTGTAGAGCAAGAATGTTGGAGTAGCATGGAGATGATGAGAGAGGAGAGAGACGAAGGGTGAAGAGAGGGGTTAGGGTTTGGGGGGAGAGAGAGAGTGAGGGGGTGTGTGTTGATTAGGGAGATAAGAGTATGAGTCTCGCCCATAATTTAATCGGTTTTGATCCAAAACCTGAATTTTGGGCTCTATTCAGGTTATAGATTAACCATTCCGAAATTTGAATTTCGCTCTATTCGGATCCGGGTATAGATTCAAGTATTGGATCGGATATGGATCTAAATAATATTTTGGATCGAATTTGAGTCTAGATGGATTTGATCTAAATCCGACCCAGTTATTAAATATTATATATATATATATATATATATATATGGAAATTGATCATGTGAGCCATTGGACTCACAAGCAAAAATAAGTCCAACGGCCTATATTGAATCTGGGCCGATCTGACGATCACGGATGCCCAATTGTGTTTGAATTTTAATTTTTTTTCTACAAGTCCAAATCACTTGAAATTTTAGAAGTGTGTTCATCAAAATTAGGTGAATCTTTGAAAAATATCAAAAAAATATTTTACATGAAAAAAATTGACTCAAAATCTTTTTTTTCTCATATTCATAAATTGTGTTGTCGAGATGATCAATTAGAGTGTTTTTCAACATTAAAAAAATCTCTTCCGATGGATTTTTGAGGTACATCTGTAATTTTACATTTTAAGGTCGCAACCGTATATAAACTATTTCCTACTTTAAATAAGTTGAACATCATGTAAAAAATTGAAGTAATTATTATTGCTTTTGCCACGTAATAAATGATGTATTATTTTGGTTTTAAAAATTTGTATAACATGCTCTTATGGGCAATATTTATTTCTTAAAGCTAATATCTGAAAGTTTATTTTTAATCACAAATAAATTCTTCTAGTTTAAAAAAATTAAATTGCTATTTTGTAAAAATTATATATCTATTTTTCAATCGAAATATAATATATCTAAGAGAACACATATAGTTACATGTGAACATACTATCTAATAGATAACACAAAATGATAACAACTATGTATATGATAAACATAAAAGTTTATCAATTAGAAAATTATCATTTCCATGTCCAAAGACTCCACACAGGATATAAGGTTATAATCATCCCATAGGATTAGGGCCCCTAACCGAATATCAATATCCCGTGTAAGAGATAATAAAAGATACTATACCCTACATCAAGATAATCTCTATAAAATGTGAATATTATAGAGAGATAATATTAAAATTCAAAATTCAACACACATTTTCAGTTATGATTTACTACATAAAGGATCTACCGACATTTAAATATAAATACAAGGGCATTACATCTTACCCAATTCATTATCTTCCTGTGATGATTCCTCTCTCTCTCTCTAAAACCATGTTTTAGGATTTTCCCATCTCACCCTAAATTTTTGGGATGTAACCTCTTAGCGAACCATTAACCTCCCAAAAGTTTTTTTTTCAAATTGCCCTCTTTTTTCAATAATTGAATATAGACTTTCCAATTTTATTAAAAGGCCACATCTAAGTTTGAAGAACTCAAAACCCTTGTTGTGTTTTTTTAATGATTGTTTGGTGATTTTTAGACGGGTCCCAAAATTTCAGTTCCAAGACACCCTCCCAAGTAACTCTCATGCCTAAGGAAGTAAATATACAGTGTGATCCAGCGAGAGCATGAGAACATTGATTTCAATTCCCTCCAAAAACACCTGACCATGCAAGATTCCATCTGATTAGTATTCCAAGAAAGTGATTATCTTCCAACGACCTCTCCGGATTTTATCTCTCATCAATAATTCCCAGTCCTCACAGAATTACTGAACTTTATATATAAATACATTTGCATCAAACCTAACCCAATTTATTTGATTATTCCTCTCTCTCCCTCTAAAACCAAGATTTGAATTCCCAACTTTCTTACCAGCATAACCTTTCTCTCTAGCTATCCATTACTTGAAGGTATGTTCACTCATATTGATTTTCTTATATCATTGTATTTTTTTCCTTTTTTTTTTTCTAAGTTTATGTGTCAACTAGACATTCTGATTCTTTAGTTATCTTCTGTTCGTTAATGGGTGAAAGTGATTCTTCTTGTTGTAAGCTGAATTCCCTTTTGTGATGACTTTGAGGGATATTTCATGCATGGTGATCTAAGAAGCGGGTTTTGATTCATTTCTCGAATTGGTTTTTCGATTGTAACGACTGACTGCACATTTGATCCATTATTAGCCGTCCATCTAATAGTGAGGGAGATATTAGAGAGAAAGTGGATTTTAATTTGTTGATGTGATTCAGTCTAAAGAGAAAAAGAGAGATTTGGTTTGATCGTAAGAAGAGAGAAGAGAATGTTGAGGTGGGTTTCGATTTGTGAATATTATATAGCAGTAGAGAGAGAAATACTGAAGCGAGACTGAATCTGGTCGTGGGTTCAAAATCAAATATTTGAGAGAAATATTAAAGAGAAAGAGAGAAAATATTAAAGAGTGAAGGTTGATGTGGGTTCTCATTTATAAATGTTATTTTATCAGTAGAGAGAGAAATTTGTCCAATTAATTTGTTTCTTGAACTCATATGCTTTTCATTTTCTTTCATGACATTGTTTTTCTTTTATAATTTCTTTAGCAACTAGTGGTGGCTTTTTTGACTCAATAACTTTTCTCTCTTTTTCTTTTTTTTTGTTCCCCTAAGTTTCTTCATCAAGTAATCATGTTGATTCTTTAGTTATCTTTTATTTGTTATTGAAAAAAAAAAGTGATCGTTCTTGAAATAATATAAATATTTTTTTCAATGTTTCTTCATTTTACAATAATATCTCCTAAATAAAAGGGATTTTTTGGTAGAATATTTCTCTCGAATTTAAATGTTGAGATTGTAAGAGAAAGACATTGGCTCAGCTCTTTTTTGTTTTTTTTTTTGTGTATTTAGGTGGATTTTTAGTCTGAATCTCAATTTCTTAATTTTGGATATTATATTGTATTATCTTAAGTTGGATAATAAAATTATCACTTTGAATTCCTTAATTTTAGATATTTATTATCTTAAGTTGCATAATATAATTATCTTTAGTTTGAATATTATTACATCAATATACACTCAAACTTGAGTCCTAATTCCCTTCTAACTGAAGTCCTATATAAACGAACCAAACAATCCAATTTATTTCATATTCAATTGTATCTCAGAGTAACGATCAACAACTTCTCGACTTTTGTCAAAGTAAGGAGGAGCCGCAAGACCAACTTCTCGGCCTTGCAACTTGTTCAAAGTAAGGAGGAGCAGCAAGTACAACTTCTTGGCCATGTAACTTGTAAGTTTTTATTAATCACTCTCTTATATATTTCTTTCGTATTACCATTTTTGTCTTTCTCCTCTCTCTATCTCTCTTAATCTTTTCTTAATCTATTTATCCGCTGAGCAACTCGGGCTTGGGTCTGAGGCCGAGTAGGGGTGAATTCAACAACTTGTTGGGATACCAAAAAAAATATGATTAAAATATAAAATAATTCTTAAAAAATAAAAATAGCCCTTTATTTTTGGATGATTTTAAGGGATTTTAGTATGGTTTGAGAAATTTTCTTATGACATGTTCCAATCTTATATTTTTTCATTTTCTTGATTTTTTTGAAATATTCACAGTATAAATCAAATTTTAAAAAATCAAACGTACGTAATAGAAATAATTAAAAGAATAGAGAATAAGAAAAAATACGTAAAAGATGGAATATTTAAAAATTATACTATCTTTTATCAAATTTTAACCTTTTATTTATTTTTCAACGATTTTCATGGTGACTCGATGGACACAATCGAGTTATCTCCTCAACTGCCCTTGGCTGAGGCAAGCTTGTAAAGATTAGATGAGTACTATGAGATCCCAAAAGTTATGTGCCTTCTTTATATATATATATATATATGTATCTTTTTTGTTTTTTTGAGCCAGCTGAAATTGGTTAGAATAGAAAAATCATTAATAAAAATGATACCATTATCTAGTGATGGGAGATTTTTCTTTTCCATTTTTCTTTTCAAGGTGGTCAAAACTTTCTTAGAGAAAAATTTGGACACAGATGGATGTATAAACTTGCAATAATTTGTTAAGTAGAAATATTTGTAATTTGTGGATTAAGGGAAGTCATACTACAAGGGACGCCAATAATTAGGGACAGCTACGGTAATATGAATCATATTATTACTATTGAAATCTTAACATATATTATTTTCTCTTTTTTCAATTTTATTTTTATTATTATTATTGTTATTGTTATTGTTATTGCTATTGCTATTGCTATTGCTATTGCTATTGCTATTGCTATTGCTATTGTTATTATTATTATTATTATTATTATTATTATTATTATTATTATTTTGTGGTTACGTAACTGATAATTCTCTTTTGCTATTGCAGTAAGCTATCTCCCTCTAAAGCCTTACTTTTCCATAAATGGTGGACTGTCCAAAGTATTGCCCTCCTTGGAAGCGTTCTAAGAATCTCCCTCCCACATCCTACCCTTCGTCACAGTCCCTCCCACTTCCTACCCTTCGTCACAGTCGCATTCCGGTGGAAATCTGGTGGATTGTCCAATGTATTGCCCTCCTTGGAGGAAGAATCTCCCTCCCGCTTCCTACCCTTCGTCATTTTGCTAGAAATCGAACAAGACGTGGCACATGGGGGTTTACCCAAAACCATGGGCCAAGTACTTGGAGAAATCCTGCCATTGACTACCCCTCTGGCCCTATCAAGCCTATAAACATGGTTAAGAGTCCCAGTAATATAGCAGAAGTTAGAGTTTCGAATTTGATTGTTCAAGTTTTGGTTGTTATTGAAGTTGTAGAAACAAACTTTTCCAAAGAGGATGCAGAGCCTATTATTGTTGAGAGGTATGCTGGACCTGGGTTCTGGCGTTCTCCTCTTCCAAGTGATGTCCCAATGCCTAGGCCAAGAGTTTTGCGGTCTCCACCTCCTCAGCATTGACCTTTGAGTAATTGAATAACAAGATAACTTTCTACATGAGTTTCCACACACTTCCGCGTATATTTTCTCTTTTTCTCCTTGATAAACATTTGTATTTCTTGTGCCATAGACATAAGTCAGGGTGAAATCTTAGAAGCCCATCACTTACTCCTGATATTACATTTCAACTGTGATCTTAGATGAAAGTTTTATTTGATGTTTCTCTTAATGTTTTTCTTTTGAAACTAGGCACTCCAAGAATTTGTTTTGCACAACTCTCTTTAAATCGATATAATTTACAAGTTCTATAGCAATTTCATTTCAACTGTTCATAAATAATTCATCCAAGCAATTTCTACAAATTCTAGCAACAAACAATCATTTCCAAAAGAGAAAATGGTGAGAGAGAGAGAGAGAGAGCAGTTTAATTATGGGATTATCTATAAGGAGACCATTTATCTTTTATACAAGGCGGTCACAATCATTCGTGTTCCTTCAATTTCAAAATGGGTGATTGTAAGAGTGTCATTGAATTAGGGTGGCGAACGGGTCACGTCAAGTCTGGGTCCAGACTCAAAAAATTTTTATGGGACTCAAGACTCAGACTCGATTGGACCCGACCCCAAAAAAAAGTAAAAAATAAAAAAATCAATTATTATGTTAAATATATGCATGTATTATTTAAGGGATCGTGTACAAAGAGACCATTTACATTTGATACAAGGAAGTTACAATTACTTACAACCATCAGATGTGAAATCTGATAGCTTGGGTGTGTTACAAAGTTCAAAAAAAATTCTTTTAAAGTTTGAGTTTGGTCAATGGAAAAAATACGACCATCTAATTTCATATCTGATGGTCAAGATTAATTGTGACCATCTTGTACTAAAAATAAATGATCTCCTTATATACATTTTCATTATTGTACTAAAGATAAATGGTCTCATTATATCCTTTTCCATTATTTAAATATTATAACTTAAAATATATATTCTTATATTTATGTAAATATTATTTAAATTTTATTATATATTATTCAACTATTTTATATTTAATATTATTTAAATAATAACACTATTTGGGTCGGGTCTGGGTCAGGTCCACATGGACCTGGACCCAACGCTTTAGGTCCAATATTTTGACCCATACCCGGACCTACTTCAGATCCCGGTCCATTGTCACCCCTATATTGAATAGACAAAAAGTTCCAAAAAAAAAAAAATTTCTCGGACTTTGTGACTCACTCCAAGCCATCTAATTTGACATCTAATGAGTGGAGATGATTGTGACCTCCATGTTTATTGTACAAAGATGTAAAAAATACCTTTAATAATATATCCTACATAAAGGAAGTTGTCATAGAATTTTGATGGTCAAAAGATATAACAATGGTTAGATCTTCAAAGAACAATTGTTTCATGTGGGCTGGACCGCATTTGTATAATATGCAGTCCAAAGTTATAAGGTGGTTCATCTAAAAACAATTGAAACTAACAGTCCAAATGTTTCTTACTATAATTGTTATTTGTAATTTTTAAAATTTATTCATTTTTCCACATTCAAGATCTCCATGTTAAAGACTGTATGTTCTCTAAAAATTAGGATCAAATTCTATTTTAATAATAAATTTATTAAAGGGCCCACATTTCTACATGTGCACCGCATGTTAACCACGACCATTTTCAAATGACATTAAAACAACTCCCGTTTTTTCCATCATTAAATATCTAGGAAAATAACTCTATAACATCCTCCATATGGTTCTCACCTCTGTACCTCTCTTTTCACACATTGGTTCTCAGTGGCTTAAAAAACAAACCAGTGCCCCCGATCAGGCACCCCAAAAACCCATCCGGATCAATGAATCGGCGTTTTGGATAAAGAATCGGCCAAATCGATCGGATTCGGCCTTTAAAAAAATTCAAAAAAATTATTAAAAATCATTATAAATGTTTTTTTTTGGATTAATGAGAGTACTATATTAATATTATCATCAAACATTGATTAAAATATAACTAAATACAATATTATACATTAAAATTAGATATATTGGTTTGTATTTATTATTTTATCATCATTTTACTATACAAATAATAATAAATTTGAATTTTGTCGTATAATATCGTCTAATTTTAAAATATAATTTACAACTATAACAAAAAAGAATATATAAATATATATTATATATAATATTTAACCTAATATAATATATAACATAGTGTATTTTATATTTATTTTATACTATAATATATAATATGAAATAAAATATATTATATTACATAAATGTATATATTATATGTAATAAAATATATTATATTACATCAATGTATAATATAATAATTGATGTAATATAATATATAATATATAATAGATAAAATATGATATAATATATAGCATACTGAATTTTATTTTTATGTTATTATATAATATATAATATGTAATAAAATATTATATACATAACAATATACTATATATAATACAAATATATATTGATAATAGAAATATAAATATATAATATATATTACAATAATATAATATATAATATATATAACATTATATAATATATAATATAGTGTATTTCATATTTATTTTATTATATAACATTTAATAAAATATATTATATCCATAAATATATATACTATACAATACAAATATATTAATAATTTAAATATAAATATATAATATATTTTATATTATATTATATTTTATATTTATTCTATTAATCTATATTTATTATATATAATATCATATAATATTGTGTGGGGTGAAAATCTTGACTGATAGATATCCTGATAGATCTTACCTTATTGAAGAGGATTCCTTAAATGCGGTCAAATGGTGTAGTAAAGAGCAAAAAGTCCCTTGGAAGCTTCTTGGCCAATGGTTGCAATCATGGATTTGGTTGTTTCATTTGTCCATGTGTATAGGGAAGCTAATTTTTTGACGGATTCTTTGGCTAAGGGTGATGCTTCATTACCTTCTCTTGTTGCTTTAAATGATGTAATCTCTTTCCATAGTTAGCAATAAACTTTTTGAATCTTTTGTCAAAAAAAAAAAGAGATGTAATAGAAGTTATGATTTGAACCATAGTCATTGTCGACATAAAAGGGTATCCATCATAGCAGTATATAATTGGTTTTGGCTTTTCACCTGTTTCAACCCAGACATTCAAATCTATTTGGCCATAAACTCGTGTTGCTTTATCATTTGACCTGAAATATAGGTCACCAATATGATCCACCATGTTAACTACAGCTTTAGCAACATTTATTGAATCTTAGGCAGTTCTCAAAATTTATTTGAAGGAAATCCTCCCAGGTAGACCTTCTGTGCGGCGAAGTCGAGGGACAGTGTCGCTCTTGTGGGAGGATGCCATACACTTTTGTAAGTAGAAGGCCTTTGAAGGTTTCGGTTTGGTGAGAAAAATGAATCAATTTGATATTTTGACCGATTTTGAGAAAGATTTCAGATTTTTTTTTTTTTAATTTAATATAAATAAATTAGATATTTATATATTTAAAATATTTAAATATAATTGGCTGAAAAGACGGAAACTTCGACCTGAAGCTGACTAAAGCAACAGCACCAAACTTTCGTTTCACTTCACTCCAAGCGAAGGAATTGAAGCTGACTAAAGCAACAGCACCAAACTTTCGTTTCACTTCATTCCAAGCGAAGGAATTGAGATTATTGGTGAAAGGTGTGAGGTATCACAAGGGTCGTAAGGTCGACATCGTTTGAACGAGATACGTTCAAATGTGTCCAGCGAGAGAGTTGCCGGGACGATTTCTTGTCGAACACGAGATCAACCAACCCTACTTAGCAACCTCACATGGCTTTCACATGCTACGTAGTAGAGAGTGAGTGAAACACTTGTGGATGTTACGTCACAGAAGCCAAATTAATCTCCAATATAATAAAATTACAAGGTCCCAATTACTTGGGACCATTCGATGCGAAATCTTATGGCTTTGAGTGTCACATAACTCAAGAAAAATTCTATGTACCCGTTAATTAGAACCTTATATATATATATATATATATATATATATAAACTCAAGTTAGTCCATTAGCTCATATGAATATATGAGCCTAACGACTCAGATTCAATCTGGGTCGATATGACGATCACAGATATCCAGTAGTGTTTAAATTTTTTTTTTTCTACAAATCTAAATCATTTGAAATTTTAGACATGTGTTCATCAAAAATAGGTGAATCTTCGAAAAATATTAAAAACATATTTTACATGAAATAAATTGACGAAAATACCCCTTAAAAGTTTCAAGAGTGTTTTTTACGAATAAATTTTTTTATATTTTTATTAGGTGTGCCTTGATGAGAAGAACACATGCCTAAAATTTCAAGTGATTTGAATTTATAAAAAAAATATTAAAATTCAAGTGCTATCAGACATTTATGATCATCAGATCGGCCCAGATTCAATCTAAGCTATTCGGTTCATATAGATATGAGTAACAATACTATGAGGCACCATGTGAGTAGGATTTCAAAGGATTACCGTTAAATTTTGATATAGATCTCTAAAAAAATTATCAATAAACTTATTTACCTAACTTCAACATTCATGCCATAATTTTTTTGAGATCTATATCAAAATTTAATGGTGATCCTTTTGGATCCTACTCACATAAGTGTGGGAAGGTCTCATAGCATCATTACTCTATATATATATTTAAACTTTTTTTTGCTTGTAAGCCAAAAAAAGTAAAATTTATTAAAAATTATACTAATGTTTTAGTAAACTTTAAAAACCTTAGAAATACATTGGGAAATAAAAAGCACAAGGGGGTAGGGACACGTGGCTCTCTCTAAAAATCCATTCGCTCTGTCTTTAAAATAACAGTTTTTTCACCCCGTTTTGTCTTTTTTCTAAGAATCCATTCTCTCTCTAAAAACCCATTTACTTATATTTTTTCTTTCTTGATCTTTCTTCCCTCTCCAAAACTCATTCTCTCTAGTTTTTTTTCGGCGAATCAATCAAGAGGGGTCAGTAAGAATTAAATCCAGGAGGTAGCGTTGCAAATCTGCTAACCAATTAAACCCGGGCTCGTTTCCTATTTCTCTCTCTTAGTTTTGCGTTGGACAATTACGTGAAAATAGGTTCCTCATTTGATTACCAATGTCCTCTCTCTCTACGACCACTTCTCCTCATTTCTCCTCTATCTACCATTTCTCTCTCTTGTGGTCTTTTAGTGTTGGGGACACCATTCTATGGAACAGTGAGGCCGTGATCCTTCTCATCTAGAGAGAGGGGTTGCGTCATGGGCCTCTCATATAAAATGGCGAAGGGAAGAGAGAGAGAGATGCAGGGAGGGCTTCGGCAAGGGGAGCGAGAGTGAAGTAGGGTGATGCAAATAATATTAGGATTATTTTAACTTTTATTTATTTTTTTGTTTATCTCTTCAGGAATAGCGTGCACAGGGACAATTAGGTGGGCATGAATTTATCGAATTATCTTGTAGATATTGATCAATTGGATTGGGTTAGTTTAAGAGTATAAATAGATAAAGCTAAATTAGAGGATCTAGTTTAAGATTGTAAAATGATAAGGTTAAATAAAAAAGTAGTTTTTAAGCTTTGGGTAAAAGGGGATCATACGTGAGGTTAAAGGAAGAGATAGAGAAAATAAGAAAGAAGAGATAAAATAGGATAAGTGTAGAGAGAGTTTTTGAGTTAATAAAATATTGTCTCGCGATTAGATTTTTGGGGTGGATTCCCTTTCAAACCTTAAGAGATGGTATATTATAAACCTTAAGGTGAATTTCCTTGCAGACCATTGCAGACAGTGAGAGAGGGTATATTCTCTCAACTTTTTTTTTTTTTATGGTGTTATTTCTTTGCATCAATCTCAATCAATTGGTATCAGAGCAAATCAGATCCAGCATCAATTGGTATCACAGCAAATCAGATCCAACAGAGAGCAAGTTAGAACAGAGCAAGTTAGATCCAAATAAGTTAAATCTACAAAGACCAAGTTAGATCAAAGCAAGTTAAATTTGCTATGGATGATCGTTGGGAACAAACTTGGGATCATTGGGAACGAGCTATAGAAAAGTTTTCTAAAATCTTAGAGGATGTTCGAACTGAAATACGTGAGAAGAAACATGAGATGCAGTGGTTGGAGAACAATTTTCCTCTTGAAGAAGAAATTTGCAAGCTAGATCCGACGTGTTTTATAGAGAAGTCAGATCCACGACATCCTATAGAACGACTACGAAATTTTGACATTAAAATCGATCTCCCAAAATTTCATGGTCAAAGGTGTTCATCGATTGAACTTGGTGTTTTTTTTAGAGTTGTACATATTCCTGGTTAGGAATAATCAGCCCAAGCTCGTATTCAACAATTACTCTTGGAATCGTATTCAACAATAACTCTTGGAACTGTATTCAACAGTACTCTTTGAACACAGTTGCAGGCATCAGTCTTGAAGAAAAAAGTTAGACTTCATCATGAATTTATCGAATTTATCTTGTGCATATTGATCAATTGGATTGGGTTAGTTTAGGAGTATAAATAGATAAGGCTAAATTAGGGGAGCTAGTTTAGGAATGTAAAATAATAAAGGTTAAATAAAAAAGTAGTTTTTAGGCTTTTAGGTAAAAGGGGATGGTACCTGAGGTTAAGGAAAGAGAGAGAAAATAGGGAAGAAGAGATAAAATAAAAAAAATATAGAGAGAGCTTTTCTTTTTTAGTCTATTTAAAAGGAGGTTTCTCTTCATCGTAAAAGTTTATTTAAAAGGAGGTTTCCTTTCATTGTAAAAAAGCTAGATAAGTTAATAAAATTTGAGGTGCATTCTTTTGCAGACTTTGAGAGAGAATATAAGGTGAATTCCCTTGCACATCATGAGAGAGAGTATATTATCTCAATCTTGGGGTGAATTCCCTCTCAGATCTTGAGAGCGGGTACATTCTCTCAACTTTTTATTTTTATTTTTTTCTGGTTTTATTTTTTTACATCAATTGGTACCTTGGTATCAAAGCTTCATCAATTTGCGTCAAGGGGAAGGCCCTCGGGCCAGGGGAAGAAAAGACAATGAGGGATTTCAGGCTTTCCAGTCCATTTCAGGTCGACCCGTTAAAAACCCAAGCTGACAAAGGTTGCTTTTTCCCTAGCCTGGCCCAGCACCCCATTTGGCCCAAACATTGCCGAATTTTCCAGCCCGGCCTATTGGCAGGGCTATACTCTCGCATAAAACACGATCTCATATTAACTTTAGAACCGAAATTTTGGGATATAACCTCTGCGACCCATTAATCGACCTTAGTAAACAAAGATTTTTTAATTGCACACTTGGTGCACTGGAAAAAAAAAAATAATGTTTCAAGATTCAGTAGAGAACTCGAATTGTAAGAGGGTGAGATCTAAGTTTTAAAAAACTCAAATTTATTTATTTTTATTTTTTTTGAAATAGTCATCTTGTTATTCTTAGGTAGTTTCTAGAAAATATTGAAAAAATTCCTCCCAAGTAAATTTTTTTTTGACTGAGGGAATAAATTACACTGTGCTCCCGTGGGAGCATATTACATGCACTCACAACAAAATTTGCTAAGCGCAATGAATCCATAGTCTAACAAATCGCAGTGTGTGTACTTCATGTCTACATCCACCTCAACCTACAAACACTTAAGAGACCAAATGTATTGGAGATAGGGGTGGCCATGGATCCGGACCCGACTAGATCCAACCGGGTCCAAAAATTAGACCCAGTAAGTTAAGATTCATGTAGACCCAATCTGAAAAGTGTTTAATATTTAAATAATATTTAATATATAATATTTTAATAATATTTAATTAATATTAAAAATATAACTATCTACTTTTAATTATAATATTTAAATAAGAAAAAAGTTTATATAAGAATGCAACCTTATAATGTAGAACTACGGATGCACCTCAAAAATCCATCGGAAAAGGTAGTTTTATTGTTGAAAAACCCTTTGATTGATCATCTCGACATCAAGATGTATGACCATAAAAAATAAAAAGATTTTAAGTTTAAGAAATAGTACATTTTATAATATATTATCTACACCGTCCATTTTCAAGATTTTTATATGTTTATAGATCTACTTGATTTTAACCATTTTTGAAATTTAAAATTTTATAATTAGATATAAAAATAGATTTTGAGATAATCCTAAGAAGATTTTACATCAAAATTATATCCCATTATCAAATTTGGAGGTGCACCTTACCTCTACAGCTACGAATGCATCCGTATACCAACTGCACCCTTAAAATAATACATGTATAAAAAATAGTTAAATACAAGGATTTAAAAATTGGCGGGTCGGCACGAAATGGCCTGGTCGGACCCGAGAATCGGTTACCCTGTGCCGATTCTGTAAATATATAGGAAATCGCCCGGGTCTAGAAGAGAACTAGTGACGTTACATTAAAACAGTGTTTTGCTATAGTAAAAACACAGATTCACCGATTCGGACCGGTTCTTGACAGATTCACTATTGCACATATTTTTTCGCAGGTTCACTATCAGTAAAATGGCGATCCAAACTGCCGACTTACCGATCCAAATCGCTTTTTGCAATGCCCTATCCTAGTCGCCGATCCGGTTTTTAAATCATAGCTTAAATATATTTGAATATATATATATATATATATATATATATATATATATATATATTA